>OX940810.1:16299999-16393069 GCA_954870605.1 Acer campestre | reverse complement strand
GATACCCCGCTACAGTCTCGCCTTATCCCAGCCCTCAAGTAGTAGCGGGATACTTAAAAGTTCATACCTCCTGACAGAATGAGCCCGCTAAGGCAGGAGGATACCAGATAAAGGAAATACCAAAGAATAAAGAAGACCAGATTAAAAGCTCCATAGAGAGGTACTAAAACGCCGCCGTCTAGCCAAAACAGAAGGAATAGATTTCTCCTCTCCAACTGAGAGTTCTATTTCAATAAGTCAACTCTGTTAGAATCCTCCTAGGAAGGAAATACTTAATTCTGAGAGCTCCTATGAGATTGTCTCCTCCTAGGAAGGAAAGACATGATTCTGACGATAAAAGCTCCAAGATTGTCTCCTGAAAATGAGGAGGTCCTGCAATTGCCAAACCCTAGACCGAAACTATAGGAGTGCATGGTAAGCAAAGGGACCTATATAAACAACATGATGTACACCAGAAAGGGGATCCAAAAATCATCAACTAAAACCCTACGTTGAGTTCAACTTATCGACTCGTACAAGTTCACCACCACCATCTCCATTTGCTCATTAAATCTCCATACTTTACAATTAATCTAGAAAAAACACAACTCATGTACTTGTAATGCAAAGTGATAATCAATAAAGATCTCGTTTTGTCTATCACATTTTGATCCAAATTGTACTTATATTGCAGAGAATTTAGTCGGTATCGAACCACGTGATACCCTTCCGACCGGGATCAATCTTTGATCTTGGTCCCCTTAAAGTTGTTACTTGGAATTTCACCCTAGTGACAATTTTTCGATAACACTTTTGGCGCCGTCTGTGGGAAACTATGTCCTAACCAATCTCAAAATAGCCTAGTTCTGCCCAGAGATCTTCAGAATGAGACTCTGATCCTCCTAGGGCCATCTCGATCCATCAGGGCCCTAGTCCCTCACTTCTACTGAGAGAGCCCAAAAGCGGGGTAAAAACACCAAGAACGAGAATCCGACACCAGTGCCCCCACCAGCTACAGGTCCTTTGCCTCAAGACCTCGATAGGCAAGAAGTCAATCGGGATGTCTTAGAACAGCATGCTCTAGCATACGTAGAAGCCATTCGGCTCCGGATGATAGCCTAGGGAATTCCTTTTGAAGCAACCGGAATCTCAAGAGACATTGGCAAAAGTACTCGGGTACCAGTGTTTGACCAGCTGGGGCCATCTCTCCCAGTCTGACAGATGGATCTTAGACCTAGGTTGGTGAAGTCCGCAATTGAGATTCCCCTTAAGAGAGCCTAATCTCCACCAAAACCAAGGGAAAAGGAGAAGGATCCACATCCTGGTTCGGAAGTAAGTGCCAGATCCCAAAAGAGCCCTAAAGAAGGACATCAGAGAGCCAAATGGAAGGAATTGGTCATTGATTCAGAGACTTCGGATGAAGAGGGCTCCGTAGCCGGAACCAAAACCTAGAAATCTCAACACCTAAAGGACCAGATGACCAAGATGGCAAAGGAGTTGGAGGAATTAAAGAAGGGGAAGCATCAAGGAATCCGAAAAAAACCCCTGGGCGAGATGAATGCACATTTCTCTAAGAGAGTCAGGGAGGCGAGGTTACCCCCCAAATTCAAGATGCCCTTAGAGAAATATTCCGAGACAGAGGATCCTGTCAGTCACCAGGAGAGCTTTGTTCACCAGATGGAGGTCTAAAGAGTGACCCGGCTAGCCATGTGCAGGATGTATCCTTCAACCTTGACCGACTACGCCAAGATGTGGTTCAGAAAGTTACCATCAGGTAGTGTTGATTCCTTTTCTAAGCTTACCATAGCTTTTTTTTGCGCAGTTTCAAGGGATCAAGCCTTGTCCCAAGGACCCTATCTTGCTTCAAAAGGTGGCTCAGGAGCAGGATGAAACTTTGATATCTTATGTGGAGAAATTCCATAAATAAGTCATCCAGATGGGAGTATTCGACGAGAAGGAAACCTTAACCAATTTCTGGAGAAACCTGTGGGCTGGCAGACTATTTCACTCTTTTGCTTAGCATCCTCTAGAAACATACCAGGAAGCCTACAACCGGGCTCTGGAACAGGTGGATATAGAAGAACAGCTCCGGATTAAGATCGAGCACGACGAAGCCCGATTAGCACCACGTCATAAGAAGGAGGCTCCGAAGCCCGCACTAGCTAAGAAATTTCATAATCAGCCTCCAAATCGGTCTACCTACCGATCACCTCCTATTCTGATGAGGTCGTTTGTAGACTCAACAAAATTATATTTAAATGTGATCTTTTAGAAAACCGATTTTCACCACTTAGATAGAAATTTAGTAAAGTGGCAAGTGGGATTCGTTCCACAGGGAATTAAAGTGACTAGTTGAATAAATTAACTAATCTATATGCAATAAAATAAAACATAAAGATATGGATGAGTGAATGGGTTGTCAAGCCATCAAACATACATGAAAAATAAACCTAATAAACTAATAAAAGAATACTTAACAAATCTAGATAAGATAAATGGAATTAACAATTAAGAGAATAGCTAGGGAATTAATGGGATCACAAATGAATTACGGGAAATGCTTATTAAGCTACTTTAGTGAACGAATCTCATAAATGTTAACCAATTGATTTCTAAAATGTGTTTAGGCCATCATTATGAACCTTAAACAACTTCCCACAGCAATGCCTAACCGATTAAGGAAAGGGGGTCACGGTGGGATCGATTTGTTACAATTTACGACTTAGATTATCGTGGTTGATATACCCTTCGACAATCTATCATATTCACTAAGTTCTCAATCCATCAAGGTTGTCAATCCAATCAAGATTATATAACAAATTATTCTAAGCAAAATTATAATCAACTAGTGGGTATACATGTCAATTACATAATGCAAAGAATCTAATTATAAAATGAATAGAACACAAATAGAGATTAAAATATATAAAAGCTTAAGCAAATCCCAATCCAAATATTCTCACATCAAAACCCTAGAAAGGGGATTTAATTACACATATTACAATCAAAGGGAAGGCAAGTAAAAGATTAGGAAATCACCCATGGGCCACCTTTTGTAAGCTTGATCATTTCCTTGCCTTTGATGCTCCTTGTGTAAAGAGAGGATGATGAGGATGTGTCTAGATAGGTGGAGTCAAATGGGAAGTGACTAAGGTGATTTATGAAGAAGATGGGAAGAAAAAGAATGATTACGGGAGGTAATCTAGATGTTAAGTTTAGGTAGGAAAGAAAATGGAGAGAAAAGAAATGGTGGAGAAAGGAGGTTTCTTGGTGGTCAAGAGTTGTCTAAAAGAGGAAAAATGTGATGAATTTATAGGATTTTCAAATTAGGTCACGGGTGGTAAATTATCAAAACACCCCTAACCATGGCAAATTACCATTTAGTCCAACAGAGGGGGTCATTGTGTAATTTTCTTGGCCAATCAGATTTGACAAAGAAGAGATTCGCGGTTTGGCAAATTGCAACCCAAAGGGCGACGAATCTGGAGCCAAAACAACTCCCTGTCACCATGGCGACCTCGGAATACAAACCGCGACCTCGATTTACGCGGTTTGGTCGCGATTTGGGACTAGGGGCGACCTAAGGTAATTTTGGGCATGAAGAGGGTGGCCGAAATCTAGCCATTTGGAGGTCTGAAAGTGGATCGATTGGAGAGCTGGTGGGTTGGCTGTGATTTTAGGGAGGTTTGGACATGGCTAGGTCGGTTTGGGTCCATTTCCGGTTGGCTAGGGTTTAGGGAGGTTTGGACATGGCTGCTGCTCGTGAGGAAGAAGAAGATGAATAAGAAATGGGGTGCATTTAGCAGGCGTGTGGGGTGCAAAGGGCTATAGCCTTTTTGTCTAAAAGGGGGGTGCATTTAGCAGTGAGGTGGGGTGTGTACAGCTGTCTCTTCTTTTGTATTAATAGGGGTGCACTTAGTAATTAGCTGGGGTGTGTTTAGGAGCATGAAACACACCGTTTCATTAATCTGCGTGGCATGGGCTGCACTTAGAAATCAGCTGGGGTGCGTTTAGGAGCATGAAACGCACCGTTTCATTAAATGACGTGGCGCTGCTGCAGCTTCTTGGGGTGCCTAAAGAAATGGGCTGGGGTGCAATCAGAGGCCCAAGCTTGATTCTTTTTTGCCACGTGGCGCTGCTTGGCTGTTTCTCTTGGCAAATTATGGACAGCACCCCTAAACTCCTCTGTAATTACGAAAACTTCATTCTTTTCTTCAAAATTTACACTTGTGCCCCTGTTTCACCAAAATTACTCCAATGCCCCTGAACTCTATAAATTCCTGAAAACACTTAATTTACACCATTAAATCACAGAATAATGCCTAAGAATCAAGCAAAAGGATAAAGAAATGAGGTCCAAAATCATACCAATTTTGGTTTGATCAAATACCCCCAAACTTATCTTTTGCTCGTCTTCGAGCAAAACAAACATAAGCACACAATGGACATGTATCTAAAAATCAAATAATCACATTAAAGTACCAACTCTTTGCAAAAGACTCAAAAGTCAATATTCGACATGCAAAACCAAAAGTGAAGAGATTAAACCAACGTTGTGCTCGTTAGGAAATAATGCATGTAAGAGATGCTAAATAAAGATTAAAGACATGCCACTCTAAGTAAACATTGCACGCAACGCGATTCCACATTCAAGATGCTTAAGCTTCAAAACTAAGGTGCCATTAGGACAAGAATATAATTCACCTCAACATCTAATCCTCACCGGATTCCACCGGATTCTCTCATTTTCACACGGATTCTTAGGCTTCACTCACAATCCATATGCAATATGAGTTTATGTTCAACATATCAAATATAATTGCACATGATTATTTAAAAACACAATTTCTAAAATTTTTGTCTCATGAATGGAATTGAAAACCATGAACAGAAAGAACATGCATCAACCAAAGTTTCCAAAGTGGACATCTCTAAAGATCAAATAGGTTTTTTCATTTGGTTGTAATGGGGCCAAAGGTGAATGGTGAGTCAATAAATAAGAAGAATTGATTTCAAACACCCAAAAGTCACACTAAGGCATACATTCTAAATTAAGCACAACTTGCTCATTACAACCTTGCATATTCCACACTTAGGCGTCTAGGCTTACAATTTACTTTGTGCATTGTTCTACTCTTAATTTTCATTGAGTAGCTCATTTAATTTCACAAAATTGATTCAGGCACTTAGTGCCTCATTCATTTTCTTTTTCTTTTCTTTCTTTTGCTATGCTTTTCTTTTCTTTTCTTTGCTTGTCTTTTCTTTTTCTTTTCAAGCATTGCATTTCATCTTTTTCATGTGTTTGCACATACATACTTGCCTAGGTACACACCTTACATTCTAATACTCCTCAAAGCTTACATTCAACCCCTAAGCCTTAGCAAACCATTTGGTACAAGGTAAGTCTAGTGTTTAGGCTATATGGTTTATGTTGATGTGGTTCATGAATGAAAAGCTTAATTGTGTTTGGCTTCAAATGGGCTATGGAGCACACACATAGAGGGATTGGAAGTATTTAGGCCAATTTGGTGGTTTTTCACATGCATTGCCTAAAATCATTTCTAAAGGTTTGTCCACAAAGTCAATTAAGGCATCCACAAGCAGTTCTTATGTTCTATGGCAAACAACATTTAAGTGCGAATGAGACATTTTAAATATGCATAATATGTGTGTTTGAATGAGTGTTTAAAGAGTAAGAACTTTCCCTCAAAAATACACTTTTTAAGGCCGTGTTTGTGAACCTCATGGGAAGTCTCCACTATTAATTCCTAACCTTCAAGCACAATTGAATATTCACTCCAACATCAAGAGAAACGAACTAGCGCGCTTTGAGCAATGCAACCCTAAATGGCATGAAGTTAATCTAAACTAAGCACGGCAAAGATACACAATTCCTTACTTGCACACACAATGGCACAATCTCAACAAGCAAAATATGCTCAAGCATGGCATTTTCAGAAGATTTCCGGAAAATTTTGAAAAATTTAGGCTCAAAATGTTTTTGCACATAATTGCAAACAAGAGATGATGTTGCGCACACACCCCCAAACCTAAATTAGACATTCTCCTCAATGTCTTTGGGGTATATATCGGTACGTTCGGTGCAACATACATCCACAATCAAAGAGTTTAACAACACATCAATGTCCATTTTAAAATTTATCCCAAAATTTAAATCAAGTGCCTCAAGAATATCCTATATGCTCATAATCAACTCAAGAGATATATCAATGTAAATTCATCAAGAGTCATCATCACAATCCATGTGGATAAAATATGATCATTCAAGCCTAAATCCACTATCACAAACAACTCACAACCTTATTCTAAGCAAAGATAAAATAAAGACAAAAACAAAATTTAAACTAGAAAAAGAAATGTACCTAAATGGGTTGCCTCCCACCAAGCGCACGATTTAACATCTAGGCAAGACGTGGCATGGTGCTCCCGCACTTCGAACTCCAAAATTATTGCTTCTTTAGGATAAGGTTCTCGCCCTTTTTATGAGCACTCTTGGCTTGCTCGTCCCTCCAAGACTTGCAAGTTGTCTTTGTTTCTTCCCAAGAGATAAAGAACCTTGCTTATCGCACAAGCAACATAGCATTTGCTTCCTTAAGAAGCAATAGAAAATCTACACAAGCACTAAGCACATTAGAAAGTTCCGGCAAAATATAATCAATACATGCAATTGCCAACAAAAGTTTGGAACACCATTTATTCAAAAGAAATGAACTAAACTAATAAAGCATAAAAAATAAAATGCACAAAAAGAATTTTCAAAATTATGTACATGTGCTAGGGGTTTCATCAACTAAAGGAGGTTTTACCAAGTTTGGAAATTGTTTCTTTTTCACAACCCAAACAAGTTGAGTTGATTTCCCCTTTTCTTTTCATTTGGGTCTAATTTGATCAACCAAGTCTTTTCTTACCCAAATTCGCTTAATTCTAGGTGGACTCTTCCTATTCCTAGACTTTCTCAGTTTTTCATGCTTATGGAATTTAAAACAATGAGCTTTGAAGTGCCCTTTTTGAAAGCAAAAATAGCAAGTAGGAGGATGGTTAAGAAAACTCCCTCTTGGGTGGTGACTATGTGGGCTTTGATGTTGCTTCATTTGTAGCTCTTTGACCTCTTTTTCCACCTTGTCTAAATAGACAATGTAGTCACACTCCTTCACTTTTGCTATTTTGAGGGCTTCATCCTTCCTACCAAATGCCTCCTTCGTTTCTTCCAAAGCTTTTGCTTTCCACTCCGCTTCCATAAGCAACTTCCTTGTCTTCCTTGCACACTCTTCTTCGAATTCTTCAAATAGTCTTGCAAGGTCTTCGAATTCCTTTAATGTGGAATTCCTCTTAACTTCAAGTTTCCCAACTTGTATTTCCAACTCCTTGTTCTTGTTGGAGACTTCTCCTACCTTCCTCCGAAAGGTAGCATTTTCTTCTTTGAGCATGTTTACTTCAAGAGTGAGCTTCTCATTTTTCCCTTCAAGCTCTTCCATCTTCACCTTCCCCAAGGCCTCCTTTTCTTCCAACTCCTTTTCCATGAGTTGTATTTTCCCTTCCAACTCTTCTTTTCCTTGGGAGGTTGTCACCAATCTCTCTTGAAACAAAGAAAATTTTTCCTCTAACTTCATGCTTCGCTCTTGGTTCCTAGGCGGTTCATCCTCAATTTCCGCACCATTCTCAAATACTTGCACAAGAGCGTGCACACAGCTCCTTTTCCTCCCTTGATTAGGATAACCCGATTCTAATGATTGATCCGGCCGGCTAGGAATCATATGGTTGGACATCTTCTCCTCATATGCTCTTTGTGCGGATTGGAATAACTCTATGGTCTTTCGTTGAGAAACTCGGATGCTCTCAATCTCCCGAAAGTGATCCTCCATGAAATTTCTCCTCTCATCATCAATGGCATTTGATTGGAATGATGAGAAGGAATCTTGGTTAGTCCACCAATCCGTATTGCTGCTATTCCCATGAATCCCGTAGCTTGGCCCTTGATATTCCTTGAAGAAATCCATAGAATCCTGAAACAAAAGAAACAAAAACAACCAAAGAAGTAAAAAAGAAACTAAAAGACTAAAAAAAACTAAAAGACTAAAAATTAATAAAAACTAAACAAAGAAAAGTTAATTGATTCAACAACCGCTTTAATTCCCCGGCAGCGGCGCCAATTTTGATGAGGTCGTTTGTGTACTCAACAAAATTATATTTAAATGTGATCTTTTAGAAAACCGATTTTCACCACTTAGATAGAAATTTAGTAAAGTGGCAAGTGGGATTCGTTCCACATGGAATTAAAGTGATTAGTTGAATAAATTAACTAATCTATATGCAATAAAATAAAACATAAAGATATGGATGAGTGAATGGGTTGTCAAGCCATCAAACATACATGAAAAATAAACCTAATAAACTAATAAAATAATATTTAACAAATCTAGATAAGATAAATGGAATTAACAATTAAGAGAATAGCTAGGGAATTAATGGGATCACAAATGAATTACGAGAAATGCTTATTAAGCTACTTTAGTGAACGAATCTCATAAATGTTAACTAATTGATTTCTAAAATGTGTTTAGGCCATCACTATGAACCTTAAACAACTTCCCACTGTAATGCCTAACCAATCAAGGAAAGGGGGTCACGATGGGATCGATTTGTTACAATTTACGGCTTAGATTATCGTGGTTGATATACCCTTCGACAATCTATCCTATTCACTAAGTTCTCAATCCATCAAGGTTGTCAATCCAATCAAGATTATATAACAAATTATCCTAAGCAAGATTATAATCAACTAGTGGGTATACATGTCAATTACATAATGCAAAGAATCTAATTATAAAATGAATAGAACACAAATAGAGATTAAAATATATAAAAGCTTAAGCAAATCCCAATCCAAATATTCTCACATCAAAACCCTAGAAAAAGGATTTAATTACACATATTACAATCAAAAGGAAGGCAAGTAAAAGATTAGGAAATCACCCATGGGCCACATTTTGTAAGCTTGATCATTTCCTTGCCTTTGATACTCCTTGTGTAAAGAGAGGATGATGAGGATGTGTCTAGATAGGTGGAGTCAAATGGGAAGTGACTAAGGTGATTTGTGGAGAAGATGAGAAGAAAATGAATGATTAGGGGAGGTAATCTAGATGTTAAGTTTAGGTAGGAGAGAAAATGGAGAGAAAAGGAATGGTGGAGAAAGGAGGTTTCTTGGTGGTCAAGAGTTGTCTAAAAGAGGAAAAATGTGATGAATTTATAGGATTTTCAAATTAGGTCACGGGTGGTAAATTACCAAAACACCCCTGACCATGGCAAATTACCATTTAGTCCAACAGAGGGGGTCATTGTGTAATTTTCTTGGCCAATCAGATTTCACAGAGAAGAGATTCGCAGTTTGGCAAATGGCGACTCAAAGGGCTACCCTAAATGGCGACGAATCTGGAGCCAAAACAACTCCTTGTCGCCATGGCAACCTCGGAATACAAACCGCGACCTCAATTTACGCGGTTTGATCGCGATTTGGGACTAGGGGCGACCTAAGGTAATTTTGGGCATGAAGAGGGTGGCCGAAATCTGGCCATTTGGAGGTCCGGAAGTGGACCGATTGGAGAGCCGGTCGGTTGGCCATTATTTCCGCTCGGTTTTCGACCATTGGTAGGTCTGTTTGGGTCCATTTCCGGTCGGCTAGGGTTTAGGGAGGTTTGGACATGACTGCTGCTCGTGAGGAAGAAGAAGATGAATAGGAAATGGGGTGCATTTAGCAGGTGTGTGGGGTGCAAAGGGCTGCAGCCTCTTTGTCTAGAAGGGGGGTGTATTTAGCAGTGAGGTGGGGTGTGCACAGCTGTCTCTTCTTTTGTCTTAATAGGGGTGCGCTTAGTAAGAAGCTGGGGTGCGTTTAGGAGCATGAAACGCACCGTTTCATTAATTTACGTGGTATGGGCTGCGTCTCTCTTTAGGGGTGCACTTAGAAATCAGCTGGGGTGCGTTTAGGAGCATGAAACACACCGTTTCATTAAATGACGTGGCGCTGCTGCAGCTTCTTGGGGTGCCTAAAGAAATGGGCTGGGGTGCAATCAGAGGCCCAAGCTTGATTCTTCTTTGCCACGTGGCGCTGCTTGGCTGTTTCTCTTGGCAAATTATGGACAGCACCCCTGAACTCCCCTGTAATTACGAAAACTTCATTCTTTCCTTCAAAATTTACACTTGTGCCCCTGTTTCACCAAAATTACTCCAATGCCCCTGAACATTATAAATTCCCGAAAACACTTAATTTACACCATTAAATCACAGAATAATGCCCAAGAATCAAGCAAAAAGAAGAAAGAAATGAGGGCTAAAATCATATCAATTTTAGTTTGATCATATTCCTTCGTACCAAGAATGATATCTGGCTAGGAGGTCCCCCCCCCAGGGAAGTCCCTCTGAAGGAGGTGGCTAAGGTAGCAAGAGGGGAAGATGGATACAATCACTACACCCCTCTCAATGCTTCGCGAGAAATCATCTACCTCGCCATTCAAGATAAAGGCCTGCTCAGAAAGCCGGGTCTCATGAAAGTCCCAGCTAACAGGAGGAATCAATACAAGTATTGCGATTTTCGCGAGGACATAGGGCACAACACTTCTGAGTGCTACAGCCTCCGCAACCAGATTGAAGGACTAGTAAGGGGAGGCCTTTTAACTAAATTTTTACAGTAGGTGTGGGACAACATCAAGGAAGGAAAACAGGTACAGAGTGGGATGCACGAGGCAGTAGAGAGAACGAGAGATGGTGAGAAGGATTTGATGCAACAAATCCAGGTGATTCACACCATTAATGGAGGCCCTACTCTAGCTGGAACCTCCAATAATTCAAGAAAGAACCACGCAAGGAAGATTCCCAGGCTCGGCACTGGTCATGAGATACTTAAAGTCAGTAGTTGATCTCGAGACCTATCACACTCTACCAAAATTATTTTCACGGAGGAAGATGTCTACAACACAGTTCAACCACATGATGATCCCATGGTAATCACAGTACAGATCGCCAACTACCTGGTACACCACGTCCTGATTGATACAGGAAGCCCTACTTTAGTTGGAACCTCCAATAATTCAAGAAAGAACCACGCAAGGAATATTCCCAAGCTCGGCACTGGTCATGAGATACTTAAAGTCAGTAGTCGATCCTAAGACCTATCACACTCTACCAAAATTATTTTCACAGAGGAAGATTTCTACAACACAGTTCAACCACATGATGATCCCATGGTAATCACAGTACAGATCGCCAACTGCCTGGTACACCGCGTCCCGATTGATACAAGAAGCAGTGTAGACATCTTGTTTAAGGGAGCCCATGAACAACTTAATTTAAAGAACTCTTGCTACAACAGCTGCACCTTGCTTTTGTATGGATGTACAGAGAACTTTGTAATGCCAATGGGGCAAAGATCTTACCAGTGATAGTCGGAGAAGCTCTTCTTCAATAGAACATAATGACAGAGTTCATAGTGGTAGATACCCCGTCTGCCTATAATGCAATTCTGGGTAGGCCATTCTTGTCAGAGATTAGTGGGGTATTGTCTATCTACCACAACGTTCTAAAATTCCCGGTGGGAACAGGAGTAGAAGAAGTTAGATGGGATCAGTAGGCAGCCCGCAATTGTTACGCGGTATTTACCAACCCCGCCGCATTAGCAAAGCAATGTGCACATGTGACCAGTGAACCAAGTCAAGGAACACCAGAATAGGATCACTATGTCTTGCAAGGAGGCGAGTACCAGACATAATCATGGAAGAATCGGAAGAAGAAGAATAAGGTTGGGCAAGTGGGTCTCCCGCGGATCAGTTGGAAGAAATACCTGTCAAGAATGAAGACCTAACTAAAGTGGTGAAGATTGGAGGAGGATTAGACCCCGAAGTCTAGAGGGACCTGGTAAAGCTCCTTAGAGAATACAACGACATCTTCGCTAAGAGTCATAAAGAGATGCCCGGCATCCCCCTTAGTTTGGCCTCTCACAGGTTAGCAGTGGATGCCACCTTCAAACCCATAAAGCATAAACGAAGACATTTCAATACCGAACGGAACGCCGCAATCCAGGAAGAAGTTGATAAACTCCTAAAGGTCGGTTTTATCAGGAAATCCTGGTACCCCGAATGGATAGCCAATGTGGTCATGGTAACCAAGTTTAACGGGAAATAACGAATTTGTGTAGATTACACCGATCTCAATCGGGCTTGCCCAAAGGATAGCTTCTCTCTGCCTAAAATACACCAGCTCATCGACTCCACCATAGGAAACAAGCTCCTAAGCTTCATAGACGCCTTCTCGGGGTACAATCAAATCATGATGCACCCCTCTGATCAGGACAAGACTAGCTTTATCACCGGACAAGGCCTCTACTGCTATAAAGTAATGCCTTTCGGACTCAAAAATCCAGGTGCCACCTACCAGCGTATGGTGAACAAATTGTTCAAAGAGTAGATTGGAAGATCTATGGAAGTATACATAGATGATATGATGACAAAGTCTTAGGAGGCCGGACAACACATTGGGGACTTACGCCAAACTTTTCAGGTGATAAGATAGAACCAAATAAGGTTGAACCCCGCCAAATGTGCCTACAGAGTGGTAGCAGGAAAGTTCCTAGGATTCATGGTACATGAAAGGGGGATCAAAGCTAACCCCGAGAAGATCAATGTTATCCTAGATCTCGAGCCCCCTACAACTCTCAAACAAGCACAGGGATTAACTGGTCGGATAGCAGCACTGAACCATTTCATATCCCGCTCAACTGATAAGTGTCTCCATTTCTTCAAGATCATCAAGCAGGGGAAGAAGGTGAAATGGGATGAGCAAAGCGAGCAAGCTTTCCAAGCTTTGAGGGAGTACTTGTCAAGCCCGCCACTGTTGGTGAAGTCCACCCCTGGGGAAGAGCTTTTACTCTATTTAGCAGTTTCAGAAGCTGCTACCAGCGGAGCCCTAGTGAAGGAGTGCAATGACGGGGTGCAGAGACCAGTCTATTACATAAGCCGGGCTTTCACTAAGTCTAAGAAAAATTATGCCCTCCTGGAAAAGCTCGCCTTGGTGACCGCTTCCAAAAAGCTCCGGCCTTACTTTCAAGCCCACATCATTGTGGTAGTCACTGACCAACCCCTGCGACAATTCCTCCAAAGGCCAGATGAGTCGGGTAGGTTGGTTCTATAGGCCATAGAGCTCACTCAGTTTGACATCAAATACAAGGCAAGAACCATGATCAAAGCCCAAGCCCAAGCCTTAGCTGATTTCATAATGGAATTCAGCACGATTTCAAGTTCGGATAAGTCAGCAGACTTGGACCCGGATTAAACCAATCCGGATTGCCCAGAAGACAGCAAGATCTGGGTTCTTTACACGGATGGGGCCTCAAACCAAACAAGGTACGGGGCCAGGATCATCATAATTGATCCTAAAGGAGCTCAATGCAGTAACTATTTCAGGTTTGAATTCAAAACCACTAATAACGAGGCAGAATACGAAGCCTTGCTAGCAGGAATGGGAGTGACAGAGGCTTTGGGGGCTGATTACCTTTTGATCAAGAGTGATTCCCAATTGGTGGTCAACCAGGTGTCGGGATTGTACTAGGCAAAATGTGACAACATGGTGGCATATCTGGTTAAAGTTCAAGAAGCAATGGAGAAATTCAAAGGTGTAAGGATGGAACAAGTTCCCAGAAAGAAGAACCACTGCGCAGATATCCTAGCCAAGATTGCAACAGGAGAAGGGCATGCTTTACCAAGAGGAGTACTCCTCCAATTGATTCCCCGTTCTAGCATAGCTAAAGATGTAGAAGTCCTCTCAGTTAGCTGCCCCCCATGTTGGATGGATCCAATAGCAGACTATCTCTAAAGTGACACTCTCCCTATAAATCCGGATCAAGCCCGTCGGCTTAAGAGGATAGCTACCCGGTACTACCTGGTAGATGGATACCTCTACCGTAAGGGGAAATCTCTCCCTCTACTCAAATGTCTCCATCCCGACGATGCACAATGGGCACTCAACGAGGTACACTTTGGGGACTGTGGTAACCATGCATCGGGCGAAACACTAGCTTACCAGATAATTAGAATGCGCTACTTCTGGCCAACTATACACAAGGATGCAAAGCAGTTTGCACGATCCTACGAGGCTTGTCAAAGAACAGCAAACCTTCATCATCTCCCACCAGAAAGACTCTCCTCAATCAGTACGCCCTACCCCTTTACAATCTGGGGACTAGACCTGATCAGGCCGCTCCCTACTGCACCCGGCTAGGCTAAACATGCAGTGGTGGCAATAGATTACTTTACCTGATAGGTAGAAGCTAAAGCCCTCACCCGGATAACTAAAGAAAAAACCACCAACTTTGTCAAGAAGAACATTGTCTGCCGTTTTGGTACCCCGATGGCCATCATAACTGATCTGGGAAAGCAGTTTGACAACGCCAACTTCAAGGATTTTTGTGAAGGCCGGAACATCGATCTTCGTTTTGCATCAATGGCTCATCCTCAGACTAATGGGTTGGTTGAAGCTACCAACAAGACCATTAAGAAGCTCCTGAAGAAAAAGCTCCAGTAAAAGAAAGGGCTATGGGTTGTAGAGTTACCCAATGTACTGTGGGCTTACAGAATAACCAGGCGGACTGCAATGGGAGAGACCCCCTACTCACCAGTATTCGGGACTGAAGCGGTCTTACCCATCGAGCATAAGCTCATATCTTTCCGAGTCTAAAATTATAAACCGAAAGATAATAAGGCTAAGTTAAGAGCCAGTCTGGATCTACTCGAAGAAAAGCAAAGTAGGACCGTCGAAAAAGTGGCAGTGTACTAGAGTAAGATAGTCTGACACTTCAATAAAAGGGTAAGGATTCAGAATTTCAAAGAGAGAGATTTGGTTCTCAGGAAAGTAACTCAGAACACACGAAAGAGGTCCGACGGGGTGCTAGTTCCTAACTGGGAAGGCCCCTACTTAATCAAAGCACTACTCCGGGGTGGAGCTTACAAACTGAAGGACATGGAGGGGTACCTAGTGGATCATACATGGAACGTCGATCACCTCAGGAAATTCTACCCTTAGATATTCAACTTGTATCGGCTAGTACACATACCCCGAATCCATATTGTACTGGTTGGGAATTCAATAAAATCAATTTCCTTTCCTACATGATTCTCCTGTGTCTATTATGCAATGTCTCCTGCTTGATTCTCCAATGTCTCTAACGTGATGTCCGGTCTACAAATTTTTCGCCATTACTGAGTCGCCTCAAGACCAGGAAATAGCCTTATGGCACTCTTGCTGCCTTGGTCGGGTGTAAGGATTCCCGGTTTTTGATTGGCTTATTTCATGGACAAACCACATTTTGGGGTTAAATGTAAAGGGTAGCTTAGGTGATAGGTGATCATGCTTAATGGCTCTACTCAAGACCTCAAGGATGACAAGCACTCCAAAGGTATATCTTTAAGTGCTTATTTTCTTATTGAAGAGATTTAGTTGCACACACTCACTAGTTATGTTTGCATATGTTGCTTCACTTTTGTGTGCATTCTTTTCAAATGTCACATTTACACACTTGCACTTTTTGTTGTATCTTGTTGTGTGTTTTTTGTGTCTTGTAATTCGTTTCTAGACATTGTTAGGAAACGTCCGCGCATGCATGAAAGTGTGCTTGGTTTAGCATAAAGATCACCTTCGGAGAATGCCCTTGGCTTCTCCTTTGGTTTCACCATCAGTGGTGAAACGGTGGTTTGATCGGCGGTCATGACCGTTGAATTGAAACCGCCGTTTGATTCCAGAGAGCTCTGGATTGAATCTATGGTTACGATCGGCGGCCAGGCCGCCAAACTAAACCGCCGAATAGACCTGATGCATTTATTATCTCAATCTCAATTCGATGGTTTGATCAGCGGTTTCAAAACAGCCGAATGAAACCACCGTTCTAGATATTTTATGTCTGTTTCTTTTTGGGTTTTGATCGACTGTTTCCCAAACCACCGAATGTGGTCGCCAATTGATCCCCTGCCTCTCGGGTTCAATTCTACGGCCACGACCGCAGAATGAAACCTCCGAACGGTGATTTCAAGGGCATTTTTGTCTTTTCACATGCCCTGTTTTCTATGTCTATAAATATCACACTTTCTCATTTCTCTGAAAAAGTTCTTGACTCTTAAGAACCCTAAACTTAATTAAGAGATATTTGAGAGATATTTTCATAGAGAACTCATTTACTAAACACTCAAACCATATACATGTGCATTAAAGATCATCTAAGCATTTTCTAGCATAGTTAGTTTGCTTATTTGAATGGGTCTTGGTCATCACACTTCCCTTGGTATGTTCTTCACTTTTATCATTGATATTTAGTGTTTTATTTATCAAGGCATCTCTTTTATTATTTGAATGTTCTTAGATTAATATCTTATATTCAAAATAGAGATTATTTGTGATGACATGATTGAGTGTTGTATTGTGATAGCTATTTAGGTTTTTATAATATATTTTTAGCTAAGCTATTTGACATGTCATTTAGCTATTGATATCTATGATTATTTTTATTGACATATTATCATCCTAGATAAGCATATAAAGTTGCCTAGCTCTCATTGCATTTATTGAGTATTTTTATATTCACACATAGGTTGTGTTATCTCTTCATTGAGAATTTAAGTCTTGTTGGCTAAGGTTGCTTAGGCCACTAGCAAAATGGACTAGAGCCACTTTTAAAGGCTCGCGTGGTAGAAGTGGGGGGTCTACATAGGTTGTAAACTCCATTTCAATTAGTGGATTTCGAGGTTCGAGTGTGGCGCACTATACAGCCCGTGGTTTTTTCCCAGTGGTTGGGTTTCCACGTATACATCAAGTGTTATTTAAATTCTACACCATATTACACTTGTTGTATTTATATTGTCTATTAGGGGTATTTTCGTAATCTTGTCATTAAACAAAAATTGGGTAAAAATTAGTTAAAATCTATTCACCCCCCTCTCCCCCCCACCCCCCCCCCCCCCCCCTCCTCTAGATTAATATATTGAACACACCCGCGTTTATTGTATTTGTTTCATCGGGGAATACCCTTCTCCAAGAAGCCTAGTTCTAAAGTGACCTAAGTTGCCTACCAGGACAGACTTACAGAAGGAACGGGATACCTCATCAGGGTCCCTGATTCCTTACTTCTCCATTTCAAGACCAGGAAATAGCCTTATGGTGCTCCTGCTGCCTTGGTCGGGGTATACCCTCTTCCAAGAAGCCTGGTGCTAAAGTGGCCTAAGTTGCCTACTAGGACAAATTTACATAAGGATCAGGATACTTCGCCAGGGTACCTGACTCCTTACTTCTCCATTTCAAGACCAGGAAACAGCCTTATGGCACTCTTGCTGCCTTAGTCAGGGAATACCCTCCACCAAGAAGTCTGATGCTAAAGTGGCCTAAGTTACCTACCAGGACAGACTTACAGAAGGAACGAGATACCTCGTCAGGGTACCTGATTCCTTACTTCTCCATTTCAAGACTAGGAAATAGCCTTATGGTGCTCCTGCTGTCATGGTCGGGGAATACCCTCCTCCAAGAAGCCTAGTGCTAAAGTGGCCTAAGTTGCCTACCAGGATAGATTTATAGAAGGATCAGGATACTTCGCCAGGGTACCTGACTCCTTACTTCTCCATTTCAAGACCAGGAAATAGCCTTATGGTGCTCCTACTGCTTTGGTCGGGGAATACCCTCTTCTAAGAAGCCTGGTGCTAAAATGGCCTAAGTTGCCTACAAGGACAGACTTACAGAAAAATCGGGATACCTTGCCAGGATACCTGACTTCTTACTTCTCTATTTCAAGACCAGAAAATAGTCTTACGGCGCTCCTGCTGCCTTGGTCGAGGAATACCCTCCTCCAAGAAGCCTGGTGCTAAAGTGGCCTAAGTTGCCTACCAAGACAGACTTACAGAAGGATCGGGATACCTTGCTAGATACTTGATTCCTTACTACGTTTCTCCAAAAGGTTGACGTTAAAGGGACCTAGGATGCTTATCAAGTCAGATTATTATAAGGATTGAGATGCCTTGACAGGATCCTCGGAACCTTAGATTGCTACATATTCATAAGAGCCCGATTAAGGAAACATGATTACTTAACAGATCCCGCTAGTTTCTACGATTATGAGATACAAGGGTGTTCAACATCTGGCGATCAAGCATCCTGATATACTTTATCAAGGCGCAATCATTCATTTTGGATCCAACTACTCACGAGTTTGTGTACTTTAAAATATATTCTAAGTAAAAAGAGTAAGCAGGACACAGTGTGAATCAGCAAACCGGAATTGTTATGTTAATCAAACGGGATGCCCAGCTCCCATTTCAGGCTACAAAAAAGAAGTATATATACAAAAAAAAAAAAAAAAAAAAAAAAAAAAAAAAACCAAATCAGTCTTCCTTCTCCCCCTCCGGGTGTTCTCCTTAGTCAGCTGCTTCCACCCTTGTAGCATCAGTTTCAACACCAATCTGGGCTCCTTCAATTGACAGAACTTGGGGTCTGGCCGAGTCATCCTCCTCTACAGCGGCAGTTTCATTCTATGTCCCTTTAACTATCAAGACCCCGGTTCCGACTGGATCATCCTCCTCCTCAGCCAGGACCACCTCTGAAGAAAGCACAGGGTCCACCATTTGTTCTTCTTGAATAGGAAGATCCTAGACCGTCCCTTCAGTGCCATTAAGTTAAACCCCTACAGGTACACCAGCCCCTTGATCCGGATCAGTAATGTCCTGTGAGGGAACCTCCGATTACTGGTCCCCATCTGCTAGCTGGGCAGCCTTCGCCATTATCAGATCTCGGTCCCAGTTCAAAGCTGCCTGAAGGTCAAAAGGAGAGGGCAAGGTTGTGGCCACCTCGTAGCAGGCCGTGAAATAGCCGTCTTCAAATGTAGGACCTTCTTGAGCCTCCAGGTTTCTTATGGTGTCCCGGAAGAGCTGGTTTTCATCTAGTAGCAACCTCTTATCTACCTTCAAATGCTTCCTCTCCTCCCAGCGGCACAAGGACCTGACAGTTTCAATATCCAAGCAACGCTCGTAACGCCTAGCATCCACCAAGGCTGCTTGCCTGCCTGCCTTCCTCAGACTCCTTGGCAGCCAGAATCAAAGGATCCACACTTTACTGAGCCAGAGCCAGCTCCTGCTGGGTACTCTCCAAATTGGTCTGGAGTCTGATGTAGGCTTCCCTTAGTGTCAGCAGTTGCCTCTCCATAGCCAGGGCAAATTTGAAACCCTACAAAAAAAAAAAAAAAAAGTTAACAACTGTCACGAGGAAGAAAAAGAATCACAAATAAGAGGATGGAACCCTACCTCGGCTAAGACGAATGCTCCCTTGGCAACTAGGATTTTAGTGGGAAGCTTTGCCATGTTTGTCAAGCTTCCTCCGGGGCAGGAGGTGACAAATCGGGATACGACCTCGTCAGGAGTGGCACCCCCCCAACCCCGATCCAGATGGGACGTCAGTAGGTAGGGCAAAAGTAGGGACAGCTTCCCCCTTCTCTGTATGCTCAACATGGTCTTTGGAGACTGCTGCGGGAGGAGGAGAGGTAGGAGAAATCTCCACAACAGGGGAAGCAGTGTTACGACCATTCTTCTGAGCTTGCCTTCCAAAACCCCAGGCCTTAACTGCTCGAGCCAATATTGCCTTGATCGATGAACGTGCTGGAGGCGAAGTAGGAAGACGAGCAGGAGTCTTGGCAGATGACCCCGCTAAAGTAGGATGGGGTGTTGTAGTACTGATAGATGATTTCATTGGAGTAGGAGGAAGATCGGGATCAGTTCTTGCTTTTGTAGACCTCGGCACAATTCTAGCAGTAGAAGTAGGAGAAGGAACAAGAGAGGTAGAAGCAAGCAGGGTTAGATCCCCCATCCTAGAGGAGGAGGGAGACCTCGCCACTATCGGGGCAGCAGATATTACACAGAGAAAGACAATTTAGCAAGAAAAAGGAGGAGGTAAACATATGAACATGTAAACGAGAGAGGTAGGTGAAATTGCATACCAGGAAGTGCGAGGGAAATATTTAGGTATCGCTCCAACCAGTCTCCCTCAAAGGGGTCCAGAATGGGATACTTCATATTTGTATACCCCCTCTTCATAATCCTCGCAAGGATATCTCGAGATTCAGGGGAAAGCACCCCCTTCACCCATTTGTCCCTCGCCGTGAACTGAGTGGGAACGGGGTATTCATATCCCCCGATGAAGGCTGTACGCCCCCATTCACCTTCAACCACGAGCCACTCCTCCTTCCAAGGCGCAGCATACTTCACATTTGTTGGGGTTTTTGCCCTAAAGCTTGTAATTTGTAAATGTGAATTGAACATAAAATAAAAGAAGTAGTTTATTCATTCAAATTGTCTCATACATTTATAATAACATGTGTACTTAACATCCAAGATTGCCGGATGTAATTTCAAACTGAGTATATGAATGTCATATACAGATGGATTCAGTTTAAAATGAGCAATCTAAAGAGTCCGTAGATAGCAAATAAAGATGGGTACTTTATTTGTGGTCAATCTACAGTTGCGGTCCATTCCGTAATGTACGGTGATCTTATCCTAGATCATTCATATGGAGATATGAGAATGGAGGCACCTTATATGATTTGATCATATAGGACTGGGCCATGATCTGTATGAATCTCTCATCAAGATCCGTTAAAAGATGAGATTCATATATATCAACAAATGATGGTTATATATGGGTGATCTTAATCCTGAGTGTCTTATCGACTCCTTCAGGTTAGATCGTGGTTTTTGATATACCATGGGTGAGATCGGAGTTGCATTCCCGGTCAATAACTTCGTATGTTGGAATCACGGTTTGGCTTGTGGCTGGGAAGGTCTGCACACAATAGTGGAATCCACTCCTTCTTGTGAGAAGTAGATAGTAGTTCCCTTAAGGGTTGATTCGGGGCTTGAACAATATGAGCGCTCTCCTAATTCCGTAAGGAATGTAGGATTTATTGTTCATTAGAGAATCAATGGTACTTAATGGAAAGATATAATTAGAGGGGTATAACGGACATTATGACCCAGCTCTAATTATGAACTACCTGTGGAGGATTATACCATATGTAATAGCTATATCGATGGACACCAAGAATTGTTGGTTTGTGTAAAAACGTCTACAGTTGAGAGAGTGCAACTTCGGGTTTTTAGTGGAATAACACCGAAGTTAATAATCATTAAATATTAATTAAAGAGTTTAATTAATTATTTCTAAGGATTATTGGAGCTCAAAATACTGTGGGTCCATTAGGTCCCCTTGCTAGCCCGATCGATTTAGGTAACAAGGGTCACGGTTAATTAATTGGATTGTCCAATTAATTGTGTTACAAAAGTGACACGTGTCTATTCGGGAATTAATTGAATAATGTGATTATTCAATTAATAAATATTAATGATTATGTTAATTAAATAATTATATTATTTAATTGTGTAATTAATCATTAGATGGAGGGTGTTGATCGATATTTAATTTTGAATGAAGAAAAGATAATTTGATTATTTTATTTTCATTTAATTAAATATTTAAATTTGAATTTAAAAGAGTTTGAATTCAAATTAAATCAAATTAATTAATTAATATCTTTAAAAGATATTCGATATCTAAAAAGATTTTATTAATTAGTTTAAGTTTAAAATATATATATGATATATTATTTTAAAGGGAGGTAGATTGATTTTGGATCAGATACAAAACAAAAACAACACCAAAGGAAGAAAAAGAATGTGGTGCGGCCAAAGAAAAAAAAATGGGTTTTTTTTTATATTTTATTTTATGATTTGATTTCATCCTAGATTGGTCGAATTCTCCATACACAAAGCAAGAGTTGTTTTGTGTTGTTTCTTCTACCTCCATACAGGTTCCTGAATACCGTGACGCGCCCACACGCCGTTGCCAGTTCCGGGAGATAGCGAGGAAGATCAAATGGTACAAATCAGGAGTAGATCGTACTAAAGTGAAGGAGCCTCCTACGTAGGTATGAAATAGTTTCTTCTCCTTCTAATTGTTTTCGATTATTACTGTACAAATAGGTTTATTTGATGATTGCATACAAATTTTAAAACCCTTCCGCTGCGCAATCTGTAAACCAGGGGTCCTACAATTGGTATCAGAGCCTGGTTTTTGTACAGTATAATCGAATTCAATTGCTCCTGATTGCATGTATGAATGTGTAGGCACTTTTCTAATGATTGTATGGTGTTTATAATTTTTATTTATTTATTTATTATAAACATGGTTGATCGTTAATTGTATGGTACAATGGGTTTAGGGTTCAATTTTTTTTAATGGTTGTAATGTTAATGTAATATTAATCCCGGGATGTAATTTTAATATTTTTATTTTCTGCTGTATTTTCTTTGCTGTAAGTTTTCTGTTATATATTTTATTGTAAAATATGTACGAAGAAATCAGTCGAAGAAGACGAAGAAATCGAATGTGTGTTGGACACACAAAAGGCGGTGCAGTTGCACAAGTCACTTGAATTATTATTATTATTTTTTTTTTTTTTTGCAACATGTTGTTGCTTGTGCAAGTGTTGCACGTGTATTTAAAATAAAAAAAAAAAAAGAATTAAAACAACACGAGTAGTGTGCAATTGTTGCACAATTGTATTTGTGCAGGTATGTGTCTCGCATGATTGCCATGCATAAGGCACGTGCATGTTATGCAGCGCACAATTGCACAAGGAAGTTGTGCAGCGTAGTATAATTGTTGTGGCTTGCGTTTTGACGCATGGTGCTGCACACACCCTCTCGAGCGGACGACGGCTACACACGAAAGCGTAAGGCCGAATGTTCGTGACACTTGGGTTTATATATTCGGAAGCGTGAATGGGCCGGAATATTTTTATTAATGACTTGGGCCTCAAATAAATGTTAAATGTAACATATGGGCCTTAGTTTAATGATTCATGAGATGGATCACCATTAAAAATATTAAGGTTAATCAAGTTGGACTTGGTTAAAAGCCCATTAGATGCAAAAGATGGACTTGAAGAAAAAGAGATTACAAGAAGACCAAGGAATGCCTTGGATTAAATTTTGTAATTAGATTATTTTTTTTTTTAAGTTAGATAAACCCATTGTACTCGGTCAACTCATGTATGCTTTTATTATGTTATAATTAAAGCATTGCCATGCATATAAATATCATTTAGATTAGGTGTGCCTACACATATATATGTTGATATGTCATACATGCACTATAGCCATTTATATTATGTGTTTATTTTTTTTTAATTTGATTAAAATGGGTTATTCACATAATTGGCTATATATTAATGGGATTAGTTTTTAGGAATAAAAACTTGGTAATTCTCATTAATCACTATTCTATTTTTTAAAGAGTTTAATTACTTAGATTAGTAGGGTCCTTTAATATTTATTAGGATTAATTTGATTAAGCCCCTAATAATAATTGGACCTAATAATGTGTTTAGTTTTAATAGTTAAAACTTGGTAAATACACATTTAATAATTCTAGTCTTAGTATATAGTATACATAGATTAGAATTATCACTAATGAACTAGATTTTTAAGAGTTAAAAATCAAATTAGTTTATTAGTTATTGGAATAGGATTCTAATAATATGTGATTAATGCACTTGACGCTTAGATTGAAATTAGCCGTTTAATCTAGTTTTTTCTAGGTGCATTAATATTAATAGAAAACCCAAATTATAAAATAGTGAGTGGGAGAGGGATATATGACATTATATCCCGCGGTCTCCATCATTAGTTCAACACCGTAAGATTCGAGTGGGGCCTCGTGACGGCATTGTTTTCGTCCTCCCTAAGGAGGGTTTCCATAAGAATCGATATCAAGGTTGACTTCCTAACGGATAGGATTTCTGAGGGGATTTCAGGATTGACCGACCCTAAGGCGGCAATTCTCGAGTTAAGCTCATGAGATCTGAAATGATGGGCTACGCTCATAAGGTTTTAATTAAATTGGTTAATTAGAAACCTGACTGAAATATACGATGGTTGAATGTTAGAGGAATAAGAGTTATTTTGGTATAACATTTGATTGAGAATGTCTCGATTCAACATGCAAGAATTTGACTGACCCTAAGGCGGCACTTGCTTGTGGTATGTTGGATTGTCGTGGCATAGAAACACTTTTTAGGGTTGTTCTTGTTCATTAAACATTTTCATGCATCATGTTTAATTTTATGTCGAACATTCGCACATGTTTTGAATGTATGAATGAATGAATTCTTTATTTATGTTTTTTCAGCCATGTCAACTGCACTATTACAAATCATAGCCAATGACAAATTAACTGGTGATAACTACACTAAATGGAAATACAATATCAATGCAATTTTGGTCACCAAGGACCTTAAGTTTGTGCTTACGAAGGAATGTCCTCCAACGCCTACTGCCAATGCCGCACGAACTGTTCGTGAGGCATATGAGAAATGGGTCTCATCAGATGAGAAAGCCCGAACATATCTGTTAGCAAGTATGACAGACGTGCTTGTCACTAAGCACGAAGCAATGGGTACTGCATTTGAAATAATGGAGTCATTGCAGGCTATGTTCGGGCAACCCTCTGAGCAAAAGCGGCACGAAGCTGTTCGTTCCGCTATGCTCGCTCGTATGAAGGATGGTGCATTAGTTCGGGAACATGTCCTGAACATGATGTCCTACTTCAACACGGCAGAAATCAAAGGCGGGGCCATTGATGAACCCAGTCAGGTGAGCATCATACTGACGACTCTTCCGAAGAGTTTCGATCAGTTCAAGAGCAACTATGGGATGAACAAGCTTAAGTTCAGTCTCACACAGTTGCTCAATGAGCTCACTACCTTTGAGTCCTTGACTAAGGACAGCAAGGGCAGGACCGGTGAGGCAAATGTTGCCGAACCATCTTCCTCCAATAACAAAAAGAGGAAGAGGTCTGCTGGGAAGGCGAAGGGTAAGCCCAAACCCAAGAAAGCCCAGAGCAAAAAGAAAGGCGCCTCCATCGACAAGAGCAAAGGAAAATGTTTCTATTGCGACAAAGTCGGGCACTGGAAGAGGAACTGTCCTCAATATCTAGAGGAGGTAGCCAAGAAGAAGAAAACGAAAGGTAAATATGATTTACTTGTTCTTGAATCGTGTTTAGTGGAAGATGATTCTTCACCTTGGATAGTTGATTCGGGGGCCACTAACCATGTTTTGTTCTTCCTTGCAGTGGACTGATTCTTGGACACAGCTTGAGGAGGGAGCTTTCTCTATGCGTGTGGGGTCAGGGGATGTCGTGTCGGCACGAGCAGTGGGCGTAATTAGATTGCGTTTTAGTAATAATAATTTCATATTGTTGGACAATGTATTTTTCATTCCTGGATTTACACGGAATTTAATTTCCGTTTCTAAATTGTTAGAACAATTATATTCTGTTTCTTTTGATAATAAATCAGTTATTATTGCAAAGAATGGTCTGAATATTTGTTTAGGAATTAATGAAAACAATTTATATGTATTAAGACCGTTAATACATACAACACTGCTCAACACCGAAATGTTTAAAGTTGAAAAACCAAAAAAAAACTAAACGACAAAAGATTTCTCCAGAAAACGAAACGTATCTATGGCATCTAAGACTTGGCCATATCAACCTTGACCGGATAGATAGACTAGTGAAAAGCGGACCTTTAAGTGAGTTAAAGGTTGGCACCTTACCTGTCTGCGAATCCTGTTTAGAAGGTAAAATGACCAAGAGACCTTTTACTGGAAAAGGGCTGAGAGCTAAAGAACCATTAGAGCTTATACATTCAGACGTCTGTGGACCGATGAATGTTAAAGCAAGGGGTGGTTATGAGTATTATGTCACCTTTATAGATGACTACTCAAGATACGGATATGTCTACCTAATGCAACGAAAGTCAGAAATTTTTGAAAAGTTCAAAGAATTCCGAGCTGAAGTTGAAAATCAGTTAGGAAAGACTATCAAGACTCTACGATCAGATCGTGGAGGTGAGTACCTTGACCAAGAGTTTGAAGACTTCATGGTCGAGTATGGGATAGTGTCCCAACTCATAGCTCCTGGTACACCTCAGCAGAATGGTGTCGCGGAGAGGAGAAATAGAACCCTAATGGAAATGGTGAGATCTATGATTAGTTTCTCATCATTACCAAATTCCTTTTGGGGATATGCATTACAAACAGCGACATACATTTTGAATGTAGTGCCATCCAAATCTGTTCCTAAGACTCCTCTAGAGTTGTGGAATGGTCATAAAGTTAGTTTGCGACATTTTCGCATATGGGGGTGTCCAGCACACGTGCTGAAGAACAGAAGTGGAAAGCTAGAGCCCAAGTCTGTGGTCTGCTTGTTTGTAGGATACTCCAAGGAGACCAGAGGTGGATACTTTTATAGTCCTGAAGATAACAAAGTGTTTGTATCGACAAATGCAACATTTCTTGAGGATAACTATATTAGTGACCATAAGCCTCGTTCTAAAATTGTATTGAATGAGTTGGAGCCTGGTGAGACCAGTTCTCAGTCAACAAAAGTTGTTGATCCATTAACATCTGAGAGTCAGATGATTCCTAGTCAGGATATACTACCACTTAGACGTAGTGAGAGGGTTGTGAGACAGCCTGAACGCTATTTGGGTGTAAGTGAGGGACAAAATGTTGTCTCTGCTGATAGTGTGGATGATCCATTGACATTTAAGAATGCAATGGAAGATCATGATAAAGAGGAATGGCTTAAAGCCATGAATCTCGAGATGGAGTCCATGTACTCTAACTCAGTCTGGGAACTTGTAGACTTACCGGATGGGGTGAAACTCATAGGGTGTAAGTGGATCTACAAGAGAAAGAGAGGAGTAGACGGGAAGGTAGAGACCTTCAAGGCAAGGCTAGTGGCAAAGGGTTATACCCAAAAGGTATGGGTCGATTATGAGGAGACCTTCTCGCCAGTAGCTATGTTTAAGTCTATTCGGATTCTCTTATCTATTGCTGCCTATTTTTGATTACGAAATTTGGCAAATGGATGTCAAGACTGCATTCTTGAATGGCAATCTTGATGAGAGCATCTACATGATGCAACCAGAGGGATTCGTGTCTCCAGATCAAGAGCAAAAAAAAGTTTGCAAGTTGCAAAGATCCATTTATGGACTTAAGCAAGCATCTAGATCTTGGAACATAAGGTTTGATGATGTGATCAAAACCTATGGGTTTGAGCAAAACGTTGATGAGTCTTGTCTCTACAAGCGCATCATTGACAAGAAAGTAGTTTTCTTGGTCCTATATGTAGATGACATCCTACTCATTGGGAATGATGTGGGAGTATTGTCTGATGTAAAGGGCTGGCTGGCCAGCCAATTCCAAATGAAAGATTTGGGAGAGGCGAGTTATGTTCTAGGGATCCAAAGTATAAGGGATCACAAGAACAAATTTATAGCACTGTCTCAAGCATCGTATATCGACAAAATTCTTGTGCGATTTTCGATGCAGAGCTCCAAGAAAGGTAATTTACCTTCCAGGCATGGAGTTCACTTGTCTAAGGAACACTGTCCTAAGACACCTCAAGAAGTTGAGGATATGAGACGTGTTCCCTATGCATCAGCAGTAGGTAGTCTCATGTATGCAATGTTATGCATGAGACTAGACATCTGCTTCGCAGTGGGAGTAGCCAGCAGATACTAGTCCAACCCAAGATTAGATCATTGGGCTGCTGTCAAGACTATTCTCAAGTATCTTCGGAGAACGAGAAACTATATGCTAGTGTATTAATGACAGGATTTGATCCTGTTAGGATGTACGGATTGCTGATCCATTTACGAAGACCTTAACGGCTAAAGTGTTTAAAGGTCACCTAGAGGGTCTAGGGTTACAAGATATGTCTCACATGCTTTAGTGCAAGTGGGAGATTGTTGGGGTTTTTGCCCTAAAGCTTGTAATTTGTAAATGTGAATTGAACATAAAATAAAAGAAGTAGTTTATTCATTCAAATTGTCTCATACATTTATAATAACATGTGTACTTAACATCCAAGATTGCCGGATGTAATTTCAAACTGAGTATATGAATGTCATATACAGATGGATTCAGTTTGAAATGAGCAATCTAAAGAGTCCGTAGATAGCAAATAAAGATGGGTACTTTATTTGTGGTCAATCTACAGTTGCGGTCGTCTTTATTTGTGGTCAATCTACAGTTGCGGTCCATTCCGTAATGTACGGTGATCTTATCCTAGATCATTCATATGGAGATATGAGAATGGAGGCACCTTATATGATTTGATCATATAGGACTGGGCCATGATCTGTATGAATCTCTCATCAAGATCCGTTAAAAGATGAGATTCATATATATCAACAAATGATGGTTATATATGGGTGATCTTAATCCTGAGTGTCTTATCGACTCCTTCAGGTTAGATCGTGGTTTTTGATATACCATGGGTGAGATCGGAGTTGCATTCCCGGTCAATAACTTCGTATGTTGGAATCACGGTTTGGCTTGTGGCTGGGAAGGTCTGCACACAATAGTGGAATCCACTCCTTCTTGTGAGAAGTAGATAGTAGTTCCCTTAAGGGTTGATTCGGGGCTTGAACAATATGAGCGCTCTCCTAATTCCGTAAGGAATGTAGGATTTATTGTTCATTAGAGAATCAATGGTACTTAATGGAAAGATATAATTAGAGGGGTATAACGGACATTATGACCCAGCTCTAATTATGAACTACCTGTGGAGGATTATACCATATGTAATAGCTATATCGATGGACACCAAGAATTGTTGGTTTGTGTAAAAACGTCTACAGTTGAGAGAGTGCAACTTCGGGTTTTTAGTGGAATAACACCGAAGTTAATAATCATTAAATATTAATTAAAGAGTTTAATTAATTATTTCTAAGGATTATTGGAGCTCAAAATACTGTGGGTCCATTAGGTCCCCTTGCTAGCCCGATCGATTTAGGTAACAAGGGTCACGGTTAATTAATTGGATTGTCCAATTAATTGTGTTACAAAAGTGACACGTGTCTATTCGGGAATTAATTGAATAATGTGATTATTCAATTAATAAATATTAATGATTATGTTAATTAAATAATTATATTATTTAATTGTGTAATTAATCATTAGATGGAGGGTGTTGATCGATATTTAATTTTGAATGAAGAAAAGATAATTTGATTATTTTATTTTCATTTAATTAAATATTTAAATTTGAATTTAAAAGAGTTTGAATTCAAATTAAATCAAATTAATTAATTAATATCTTTAAAAGATATTCGATATCTAAAAAGATTTTATTAATTAGTTTAAGTTTAAAATATATATATGATATATTATTTTAAAGGGAGGTAGATTGATTTTGGATCAGATACAAAACAAAAACAACACCAAAGGAAGAAAAAGAATGTGGTGCGGCCAAAGAAAAAAAAATGGGTTTTTTTTTATATTTTATTTTATGATTTGATTTCATCCTAGATTGGTCGAATTCTCCATACACAAAGCAAGAGTTGTTTTGTGTTGTTTCTTCTACCTCCATACAGGTTCCTGAATACCGTGACGCGCCCACACGCCGTTGCCAGTTCCGGGAGATAGCGAGGAAGATCAAATGGTACAAATCAGGAGTAGATCGTACTAAAGTGAAGGAGCCTCCTACGTAGGTATGAAATAGTTTCTTCTCCTTCTAATTGTTTTCGATTATTACTGTACAAATAGGTTTATTTGATGATTGCATACAAATTTTAAAACCCTTCCGCTGCGCAATCTGTAAACCAGGGGTCCTACAACATTCGCCCCAGGGATGACGAACTTCATATCGTTGGATGCCCTTAAGTAGAATTGACCCCAGGGCACCATACTGACTATGTTGAAGAGAAAGCGAAACTCGTCCAAGCCCGGTTCCCTGTCTATGTTATCCCTCTTGAACTACTCCCGCTAGAGCACCAGAAACCCCGTCAAATTCTTCCAGAAGCCCGGTGAGATCTGGAGGGGAGCTAGCTCCAGCGCTACAAGAGCCTGGCGAAGAGTGGGATACAGTGGCAGCCGGACCCCATATTCGAAAGCTACCTTGTGGATCAGCAGGCAATCCTGGGGCGGGGTATATATGTCATAGCCCCGATGAGGAAGGGATAGTGTGATTTACTCCGGGATCTTGTACTCCTCCCTCAACTTGGCGAGTGTGTCTAGAGTACACACAGAGTCAGGTACTATCCTCCCATCGTGGAAGGAAGCGAAAGAGTCGGTCTGGACCCCGACGAGGGTGACATCATGCCCACTACCTTCCTCGCCACCACCAACCTTTGCAGTGTCCACCTCGTCGTTGATAAGAATAGGGTCCTCTGGTTGATTGTGGAAACCCAACCCGATTAGGGGGTTTCACGTAGAACGACAGTGCTGGGGGCGCGGGGTGTCACTAGAGGCACCGTCACCATCTCGACTCCATTTCTTCCCCATCAATGTTGGAGAAGCCTCCCCCAAGTCGGCCTTCTCCATGCTGAATAAGGTGTCAAGGCTGTTGGCAGAATGTGGAGAAGCGGGGTCCGGGTGCGTAGAAGCCACCACCAGGTGAGTTTGGTCGATGGGTTTGTCTTGTGAAGTGGTGGGGAGTTTTGAAAGAGATGCCATTGAGAAAGAAGAAGAAGAGGGTAAGAGAATCTTGAGGGATTGTTGGTAAGAAAGAAGGAAAGCAAGGAAGCTAGGGTTTGTTTTTTCTTTGCTAAAAATTTTGAAAGTTTGAAAGTTTGAAAGTGGTGGAGAAGGCACCAACAAAGCCGGTCTATTTATAGAAGAGGGCAGGCGGTTACACACCAGGAAACCGAAATTGGTGACCAGTAACATGCTTGGAGGATGTGTTAGAGACGTTTCCGTATTATTCGTGCCAAAACGGCTCTTTTTGAAAACGTAGAAACCAACCATTAACTGACACGCAGACTGTGCAATTAGTACCAGCATGCCCAAAAAAGATTTCCCCTTCCACAGTGGAAACTAGTCAGACAAGGAAATATGTAAACAGTTAAGGTAGAAAATCCTTCAAACATAATCAAGATCTTGACTCCGACCCCGACAAGGTATCAGCGACCAAGTCAAGGGGGACTTCTGTTAACCACCAAAATTAGCGGAGGACTAAAGAAGAATTTTCCACCTCGATACAAGGAAGACATGGGAATCCAGACACCATCCGACTACCCCGAAAAGGGAGGGATCCTGATCCGAGTGCATACCTCCTCCAACGGGATCCAGCCCAACCATTCCCTAGCTTCTCGAGGACCCCACGGTACCCCAATTCACAATTCAACATGCAGCCTCCCAATTCGTAGGCATTGCCCCAAGCCGGGCCAGTCGCGAGTCCGACAAGCACCACAGAGTTCCACCAAGCATCCTGCTACTGCACCATCTAGGTATCTCTCTACTCCGTCAGCAAGATACCCCGCTACAGTCTCGTCTTATCCCAACCCTCAAGTAGCAGCGGGATACTTAAGAGTTCATACCTCCTGAAAAAATCAACCTGCTAAGGCAGAAGGATACCAAACAAAGGAAATACTAAAGAATAAAGAAGACCAGATTAAAAGCTCCATAGAAAGGTACTAAAACGCCGCCGTTTAGCCAAAATAGAATGAGTATATTTCTCCCTGCCAACTGAGAGTTCTATTTCAATAAGTCAACTCTGTTAGAATCCTCCTAGGAAGGAAGGAAAGACTTAATTCTAAGAGCTTCTACGAGATTGTCTCCTCCTAGGAAGGAAAGACATGATTCTGACGATAAAAGCTCCAAGATTGTCTCCTGAAAATGAGGAGGTCCTGCAATTGCCAAACCCTAGACCGAAACTATAGGAGTGTATGGCAAGCAAAGGGACCTATATAAACAACATGATGTACACCAGAAAGGGGATCCGAAAATCATCAACTAAAACCCTACGTTGAGTTCTACTTATCGACTCGTACGAGTTCACCACCACCACCACCATCTCCATTTGCTCACTGAATCTCCATACTTTACGGTTAATCTAGAAAAACACGACTCATGTACTCATAATGCAAAGAGATAATCAATAAAGATCATGTTTTGTCTATCACATTTTGATCCAAATCGTACTTATATTGCAAAGAACTTAGTCGATATCGAACCACGTGATACCCCTCCGACCGGGATCAATCTTTGATCTTGGTCCCCTTAAAGTTGTTATTTGGAACTTCACCCCAGTGACGATTTTCCGGTAACAATACTGATGAACAAAATAGAGAAAAATTAGCTAGAATGGTAACAGTAAAACACTTATCATTTAGTTTTAGTGAAAATGTTGGTTTTATTAATTATTGTCAATGAGCATTAAACCTTGTTGCATGTCGTGTTCCTAGAGCCACGCTCACAGTAACACTTGAAAAGATTTATGATAAAGAAAAAAGAAAGTTAGAAAAATATTTTGAAAAATAAAACGATCATGCTTCCGTATATGTCGACATATGGAGTGACCATTGACGATCGCATTCATACGTGAGTGTCAGTTGCCATTATATGGATGATGCATGGAATATCCAGAAAAGAATTCTTGTATTTAGGGTTTTGATGATGCACACACTGCTCATAATATTTTTTTATTATTTTTGTAAAGTATAAAATTGAAAACAAAATTTTTGCAATTGGTTTTGATAATGCTTCTAGCAATACCGCTGCTATTTCTTCTTTACTTGATTTATGCAAACCTTATCTTGGTGGTACATTTTTTCATCAAAGATGTGCATGCCATGTTTTAAATTTATGTGTTCAAAAAGGATTAGAAACTCTTGAACATTTTATTCTACCTATTAAAAAAGCCCTAATGTTTTTGTGGAAACATTCTTCTACAATGAAAGCATAGTCAACATTTTCTAAACAAAATGGTGGACGTGTCGATAAATTTCCTCGTGATGTTCCAATACGTTGGAATTCTACTTATAAATTGCTTGCTCAAAGTTATGATTATAAGGATTTATTAGCTTTTTTTGTTCAATTTCATGTTAGTCACATTGATCTTTATCAATCTCATTAGGATGCTTGTTACAAAGTTTTCAATTTGTTAAAAGTATTTTATAATGCTACTAATAATTATCTGGTGTTTATTATCCTACAACTCATTTATTTATTATTGAAAGTCTTAATATTGCGGGTGTCGTTGCTCATTGTGAATCCGACATAGAATTAGCAGAAGCCGTTAATGCTATGAACGTAAAATGGTTAAATTATTATAGGGAGTTTCCAAATATTTATTTGATTGCCATGGTTTTTGATCCACGTTGTAAATTAGAAATTTGGATTATTATCTAAATGGTTATTATGGCCACCAAGGTTTAAAAATTGAATATGATGTTGGTGTGTGTTGTGATAGAGTTAAGAAATTATTGTATGCTTTATATGATGAATACGTTACAGTTTATGGATCCTCACTGAACTTAGATGTTACACGAACACAAACTGTATCTCAACCCACATCATCCTCCGGATTTATGAATTTATGGTATAGTTTGTTATAAAAATAAAAAAATAAAAATAAATAAAAATAAAAAAATAAAAAAATAAAACCAAAAAACCACGATGTTCTTCTTCATCAAGCTCCGACAAGTATTCTGAGCTTGAATCTTATCTAAGTTCCTCTTTTGAGTTTATGGAAGATACGCCATGTAAAAATTTGATATCTTACAAAATTGGAAAGAGTATGTAAGGTGCTATCCAATCATGGCTATGATAGGCAAAAAAAAAAAAAAATTAACACCAGTTTCTACGGTGGCGGTGGAACAAGAGTTCAGCGTCGGGGGGAATATCCTGGATGAAAAGCGTTCATGCTTGAGTCCGAAATCACTACAGATACAAGTTTGTGTAGATGACTGGACTAAGGCACAATATAGACAACAAGAAATCGAGTAGGAGGAACGGTACGATTTCTTCAAATATGACGAACCTGAAAGTGGAGCAGCGGAGCCAGAATAGCATATACGGATCACGACTACAATTAGTCCACGTCATCACCAAACCTGCAATAAAAGGCAAGAGAATTATGTGGCATTTGATTCCTCTAAACCCCCTAAAAGGATACGTAGGCAACTTAATTGTTGTAAAAATTAAGTGCAAGGGTAATAACTTTACATTTTTATTTTTTTTTAGCTTTATCTTAATTTAATTTTCTAATTTGTAATTTATTTATTTTATGTTATTTTCGGGTGACCAAAATACCCAATGAAATGTAATTTCATTTGTAATTTGTCATTTTGTTTAGTTTTATTTTAATTTAATTTTGTTATTTGTTTATTTATTTTATTTTCGGATGACCCAATTACCCAACCCAACCCAATGAAGTTTATTTTATTTTATTTTGTAATTTGTCATTTATACATTTTATTTTATTTACAATTACAAGTCTAATTTTTTTTTTATTAACAAACAAAAAAAAAAGGTTCAGAACCGCCGATTCCTCTAGAACCGAAATTGGAACCGACGGTTCCGATTCTATCAAACCTTGGAATCGGAACCGTGTCAGATCTAGTCCCATTAAGACATTTCCTGGGAGAGAAAATGAATGCAATCTATCTTTGATTTCAAGCAAACTGCATTTAACATAAATGGCCCCATACAATATGTGTCACAGTTTCCACATCCATCAATCCATAATTCTTAGTAATTTTTGTCTGCATGGTCGGCTCACTTGCTGCCGCTGCTATAGTGCTAGGTCCATTGCATTTACTTTTTTATAAAAAAAATCACCTAAAGCTACATTTACAAAGAGCCTATGACTGTCCTAAAAAAAAAAAAAAAAAAAAAAAAAAAAAAAAGTTCTAACTTGTAAACTGTCCTAACTTTTTATATTTTTATGTTTATTAGTGTTTTAAAATCCAAACGACTAACACATTCAGTTGTGCATGGCATTTTTATTTTTATTTTTATATTTTGACAATATCTATTATTTCGGGATTAGGTATTTTTTTTGAAAACTTTCGCCATTGGTAAGATCGAGCCGCTGACATGAGAGTCATTTGCTCAAACCCTAAGCTCGTCCATCAATCAGCTGAGCTACGCACATGTTGGTATCATTGATACTCTTCTTTCTTTTACTGATTTTATATGTTTTCAATATGTTAGATTTTATTAAATTAATTGTCTAAATTTTTCCCAGCTTCACATATGGGTGTTGTGACCCGTAAAGATCATTTTTTTTTTTTTTTTTAAAGTATTACACTATTATATAAATTCGGGGTTTTTTGGGAGGGGGAGGACTCGAACCCGTAACCTCATGGTGCAAGTGTAAGAGATTTACTACCGGACCAATCTTATCTCGTCGATCTTGACTTGTGATCACTAACATAACTGGCCAAACCTCTTACACATAAACTTAATTTAGCTGGTAGGTGGTGCACTTTCAAATTCCACATCTTGTTTTTGTTGTTTGTTTTGAACTGGAAATTCCACATCTTGTTGATACGAGTAATTGTAGCCTGTAGGCACCCCTTTCTACCTTTGTCGGAGCAGCTATTCGAATCATGCTAATCACAATTCCATCCAGACTATATTTGGCTTAATTTTCTCATAACTAGATTTAGAATAAATTCAAATGATAATTATATACTCAATATAGTCATATACTATGGTAAATTATTGAACGACTCACTTCGTACTCAAAAGCTCAAGCTCAGACTGCTAGCTAGCACACACTAATCTCTCACAATTTAGGATAAAATATACACGAATTCAACCAGCTAGGTTAGAATTCAACTAGTAAGTAAAAAAGGATTCTGATATATTATAGAAACTATTTTTGCAAATTCCAAAATATTATTCGAATATATATATATATATAATATATGTAGTAGTTAAAATCAATTTGCGATAGGGTATTATTTGGAAAAAAAATTTAGACGATATAATACCCGGCCGTTTACTTTATAAAGTTGATAATGATCGAAGAAGAAGATAATGATGGCAGTGAAATGATACACTATATACTATATTGTTTTTCCTCTCTTGTCTAGTGCTCTTGCTAGTGCTCAAAAGAGTCAAATTAAAGAGAGTACTCTTGCTAGTGCTCAAAGAGAGAGAGGGAGAGAGATTTATATATATATATGGTCATATTCTGGTCAGTACATGTAACTACATTAGTATCAATACATGTGGACCATTGATTATGGTGAAGTTTTGACAAATGCATACGTTTTGAGTCAAAGTATGTAAATCTAATGATTCACATCCAACGTACTGATGAAATTATATTAGTGCGCACTAACTTGAACATTTATATATATATATGGTCCTGTTCTGGTCAGTGCGCACTGATGTAATTACATCAATACCAATGCATATGGACCATAGATTATAGATAAGTTTTGACAAGTATATACATTTAAGTCAAAGTATATAAATCTAATGGTCTATATCCAACGCACTGATGAAGTTATATCCGTACGCACTGACTTGAACATTTATATATATATATATAGTCTTTCTACTGTCAATTCGTCCTGATATAAAATATATCAGAACGAAGAATGCGGACTATAGATTATGGAGAAGTTTTGACAAGTGCATACGTTTTGAGTCAAAGTATGTAAATCTAATAGTTCACATTCTTCGTCTTGAGTTAATAAGTGATCTAATTAGGCTGCACAGGTTTATGTGAGTGTGATTAGTTATGTTCATGTTTCTTTACCTTCTATTGAATCTACACCCTTTTTTTTTTTTCCTTTTTTTTTATAGTAAAAAAGGGTTTCGATTTTTAATTAAAAAGTCAATAAGTGACCTAACACACAGACACACAAGAAGTAAGAAACACGATGACGGAGAATCTAATTATGGAGAAACACAAACAAATTTATATTATAATAAATAAATAAGTAAAAATGAAGTTGCTAAAGTTAAAAATCATCCTTATGCTTTCAAAAAAAAAAAATCATCCTTGTCGATCTCCACCCAACAAAACAGATCTTTTGGTCTCCTGTCTCCCACTCACGCACGCCACTAAGTCACAAACAGGATCATGATCTTATCCTTGACTTGTTTTTCCTTAACTTTCCATAATCCAATGATACCTAATTAAAAATATAAAATACATGATCAAAAGTGGTTCATTTTTTTCTCTCTCATGCAACTTGATATTTGAATTACACTTGAAGAATGCTAAGAAAAAACAAAAACTAATGATAGGATTCCATCTCCACAAATAGTAATCAAACTCTATATTAAACAATATATATAAATAATGCAGACTTCTTATTGCTTCTCTTGAAAGCATCCTTGTGATAATATATTATTCTTTTCTTCTATGTATATAAAATAATTTGTCAATATTTGTTAGTTTCACTATAAGGTCCGTTATAATTTTATAAAAATTCAAGATTCAAAAATAAAAAAATAAAAAAAATTATCACCGAACGAGAGTCTACTAATCGTTGGGATGACCCACATATTTATCCTTACAACTCTAGAAAAAAAAAAACTCATCATGCATTTTTCTGAAATGCAAAAAGTACTGGAATTCGAAAACCACTAGCAACATTGTAAGTGATTAATTAATCTATAAAAAAGATGCTAGCTAATTGTTGTACTTCAGACATGAAATGTAACAATTTTATTATAAACCATGATACATAAGCTAAAATCACCACATTCAAAATGGTTCTGTTTTTATATTAAATAAAATAATCTTTTGTAAAGGAATTGATTACTAAGATTTATGTTCAAACTTAAAATTATATTACTATTAAATTATTATTTACAAATTTAAACTATTAAATCTATCCAAATTTACATCACCTCCTAGTAGAGATGGTTGTGCACCTCCCTTCCACACCTAGTGGTCAGGGGTTCAAGTCCCACCATGTGCATTTTACAAGCATGTGTGGGGAGTTTTCTCCCGGTTTGTGGGAGCAGTCCTCTCTCCGGTTGTGAGAGTTGTAGTCCTTATGTAACCTCTCCCCGATAGTGGGAGCAGTATTCCGGGCCGTGCTTGTAGAATTTAATTAATCTCACCGGGTCCCGGCAGTAGTTGTATTTCAAAAAAAAAAATCTATCCAAATTTAATGATTAGCATCAATTTTATTAGGTTCTGGATCCAATTCTACTAATTGATTTCTTTTTATAATTATTATAAACTTAGGAGTTGAAATATCAGGAATTCGATCTTGGAGACCACCGGACCTGAACAGCTATAAAATTAACTACGATGCTGCTATGAACAAGTTGGGTGGCCATATTGGTCTCGGAGTCGTTATTAGGGATTATACTGGATTCGTTTTAGCTTATGGTTGCTTGTTTTGACGCGAAAATGGCGGAGATCATGGCTATTTTCAACAGCTTAGTCTTCAGCAGGGATTGTGGCTTAGCTCCGTGTATGCTGGAATCGGACGCAGCTGTTGTTGTGAAATGGATCAATAAGGGCAGTCACTTTGACTCTCCCAGCGGTAATGTCCTTGTTGAGATTTCGATCCTCCTCTCTAGTCTTAATGTTTTATCTGTTAGTCATGTTCCTAGAATGACCAACAATATCGCTCATGGCCTTGCGAAGAATGGCTTAAAGGTTGTGGAAGACATTTTCTGGATGGAGGATTTTCCTCCTTGTGTTAGGAGAGCGGTTCAAGTGGATTTGCCTATATAAGGCTCTTCTGCTTGCTTTTCTTTGTTTCTTGTACTTTGTTTTCTAAAAAATAAATAAATAAAAATAAGGGGGAACATTCAAACCAAAATTTCATTCACGTATAGATGAGTATAAGACAGGATTAACACTGAACCCCATGGTTAGAATTATAGATTTTGATATGAGGAAATAGTTGCAAATAACCAAAAAAAATTAATAATACGTTTTTCTATTTTTATCTACCTCTAACAAATTTTATATGTCTGCGAGCTTAAGGGTTGGGTGCTCTCATGTGTGGAGGAGTCTCCTTTGGGGCAGAGAGCTGCTGTCTAAGGGGCTTCGTTGGACTGTCGGGGATGGCCACAGGATTGATGCCTTCAAAGATAAATGAATCTCTCGGTCGAGCTCCTTCAAACTGGATACTTTTGACCTTGTACTGGTATTCTTATTTCAGGCCTGATGGACAGGTCTCATCGTGGTTGGGACATGGACAAACTCAATCAGCTGCTTCTTCCGATTGACATAACTGATGTCCTCTCCTTCCTGATCAGCTGGAAGGGAGGGCAGGTTATCCATTGTTGGTATTTTGAGAAGAAAGGGGAGTATACAGTTAGAAGTGGTTATATGTGTGCTCTCTAGGACAGCCGTCAGGCAGCCGCCTCCCCCTCATCTCAGGTGAGCAAGTGATGGAAAACTCTCTGGCGACTAAATATCCCCCCAAAGGTAAAAAATTTTATCTAGCGTGTTTACTCAAATGCAGTACCCTCTCTGGATAATCTATGGAAAAAGAAGATTGTGAAGGACCCTAGTTGTCCTTGTTGTGGATCTTATGTGGAAACTGTGGCCCATGCTTTATTTGGTTGTAAAAAGGCTAGGAAGGTTTGGTCTGGAACTATTTTCAGTAGCCTTGTTCTCAAACAGAGATATCACTCTTCCCAGGATGTTCTCCTCTCTCTGACGGCGCTGTATAATTCTGACGATATGTGCCTGGCTTGTATGTTGATGTGGGGGATTTGGGAGAACCGAAACTCTCTTGTGAATTCTGGCAAAGTGTTTGAGCCTGACAAGGTGGTCTCTCACGCCACTAATCTGCTGGGTGAATTTAAGGATTCGTTTCAGGTCCTGTCTTCTCCTCCCCCTGTTCCAACTTTCAGAACCCCCTCCGATTGGATTGCTCCTCCTCCAGGGAAGCTAAAACTTAACACTAGTGTTGCTTTTAACAGAAGTGGCCGAAGTATAGGAGTGAGAGTCGCCATCAGGGACTCAAACAGGAAAGTTTTATATGCGCGTTCTAATTGCCTGGTGGGCTCTTTCTCTAAGGAGGTTGGTCATCTCTTGGCTCTCCGTGAGGGTCTCATGTTAGCAAAGTTCTATAACTTTCATGTTTCAATTGCCGAATGTGCTGGGATTAATTTTGCTTCCTTTTTTGGTAATTCCGTGGTTTTTCGCGGGGAATCACACTTTATCGTCAATGACATTAAGGCTCTTTTTTCAGATGTTGGTATTAGTAAGTGTCAAGCCATCTCTAAGCAGGGGAATACCTTGACACTTAATCTAGCTTCTATCGCCTTCTCCTCTGTTAGGGAGCGCTTGTGGCTGGATCCCAGTCCTTTATATGTTTTTTCTGTTATGTAATGTTTCTCTGTTTATCTATCAAAAAAAAAAAAAAATTATATTCAGCTCCTAAAGTGAAAAAAATACTCCTCTGACATTTATTTTTCTTAATTAATTTTAAATGAAAAAAAAATGGAAATTTGTCGTTGGATGCAAAATATATATATATATATATATTTTTTGAAAATTTGAAAATCCATTAGCGCATTTTTATGCCACAAGTGAAAAATTGAAAAGGACAATAAAATTGTTGAGAATGATAAATTTAAAATTTAATATATTTTTATTAATAATTTTGAAAAGTCGCCAGTTAATAATAACTATGTATTGATGATTTGGCTGTGGCTTAATCTTTCTAATTAAATTTTCAGTTTCAAAATTAAATAGATGTAAAGCTATAAGCTAGCACATGCAACATATAACATAACCTACTATGAGTTGCTGTCACCCTTTCATAGTTAATTTATTATTAATGTTGACTAAATTATTAATTAATACCAAAGAGGTGGCAATCAGTTGAAAAATTAATGGTGGTCCAATAATTCATCATATAGTCCTTGCTTTTCGATTTTCATCACTCACTCGGTCAAATTTTGGTGGCATTGCTTTAATTTATAGAAAGCACTTTGGAGTAAAATCGCTTAGGTAATTAATTACTTAAAAGCAGCTAGCATCTGTTTAATAACAGTTTTAAAAAAAAAAGTACTTTTCCAATAGAAAATTTCTTTCTAGGATATATAACATTATATATATATATTTTTTGAATAAAGATATATAACATTATATAACATCTACTAATTTCTTCTCAGTCATCTATATATATAAACAACAATATTTGTTTCATTGATTTGTCATTGTTTTAGCATTAGCATGAACCGCAGAATGAAAACTCCTAAATACAAAATTGAAGAACATAAAATTATAAATTAATGCAACGGCGGTTGTGGGCCAATCCACCGTAACTTTTGATATAAAAATTGTCTAATTCAATTATGAGTTCAGATGCTTTAGAGTTTAGACCAATAAATTTTGTGGATCTCCTCTTTTCTCGTGCGGTGACCTTAAAGAGATCTTGGTAGGTCGAGAAGAAAATCTCTTTATAGGTTAGAGGTATTAAATTTGGGGTCCAAATTGTGGAATACCATCCTCAATTCAGTGTTTCTATGGTGATATTTTCTGCATGATAAAAATTAGCAGGCGTTCTGCATGTGTGTATGTTTTTGTTTTTAAATATTTCATAGTTATATATATTCGAGGTTTTTTTAGAAAAGAGGAGAATTTGAACCCGTAACCTCGTGATGTAAGTGTTAAGGGTTTACCATCGTACCAACCTCATCTCGTTTTAACCCCTTTTTATTATGTACAAACTCAATAATAATAATGAAATAGATCTTAACCACTCGTTATTATGTACAAAATCAATAAGAACTTTTGTAAAAGTAAATATTCTTAATATATCCACAAAATGCATGTTTTCATATATATTTTGTAGGGACCAATATAAAAAAATATTATACAAAATTACAAATCTTTAGTTATCTCCGATATTTCGAGGATGTTTTCAAAATATTTGAAACTCCCATATTTTCATCAAAACTAATATTTACTTCCTTTCATCCAATATAGAATCCTAATTTAAAAGTTCACTGAATGGTTCGACCAGTACTATTCGCTCACAATTCACAAACATCATTGGTTTCAGCAAACGTGCAAACCTTGGAATTAAAGTCAATAAGTATTGACTTTTAGTGTTTTTAAACAAACTTTTTTTTTTTTTTTTAAGTATTATATTATTAGATAAATTCGGGTTTTTTTGTAAAGGGAGGAAGGACCCGAACTCTCAAGTTCATAATGTAGGTGTGGAAGTTTACCACTGCACCAACTTCGTCTCGTTGTGTTTTTAATTAAGTTAATCATAAAAAATAGACCATACTTAAATTTATTTATTTCTAATAAATTTTGGCTATTTTTCACTTCAAAATCTCCTTAATTAATTATGTATTTAGAGTTTTGACTACTAATCTGTTCATAGAGATGGCAATATTCCCCGAGGGGCTCCGCCCCGAACGGGGTGGGGATGGAGGATAATATTCGGGGATGGGGATGGGGATGGGGACAAAGTCTTGTCCCCGAAGTTGAAGCGGGGCGGGGACGGAGGAAGCACTCCCCGCCCCATCCCCGCCCCGATATATATTATATATACATATATATATATATATAATATAATATATAATATTCAGATTTTTTTAATCATTTATATATATTGACACCACGTTTGGCTAGGTTATGATTTGTTGGAATATATAGCTGAATATATATATATATTATATATATATTATATTTATAATTGAATTTATATATATATTATATATATATATTGACACCACGATTGTCAATATATAACTGAATATTTTGACACCACGTTTGTCAATATATATATTATATATATTTATAATATATAATTGAATTTATATATATATTTTTAAGTTGTAATTTTTAAATATATAATCATATTAAACGGGGAATGGGGCGGGTATAGGGAAGGCCCCTCCAACGGGGAATCCCCACCCCCGGCCCCGCTTCTCTTAATGTGGGGATGGGGACGGTTTTGGGAGGTGGGGATGGGGATGGTAAAGCATTCCCCGACCCCGACCCGCCCCGTTGCCATCCCTATCTGTTCACCAATTTTTCTCTCATAAATACATATTATAGACATATCTATAACATACTAATACACATCACCATACATTTACTATGTGAGCGAATAGTACCGATCTATTCACTGGACATTCAAAATCACAATCGAAACTTCCAAGTGATCCACTTGTTTAATAATATATTCTTTGAAAACAATATATCATTGACCTCCTTAATTAATTTTTTAATATATAGGTTGAATATTGACCGATATTGGTGGTTGAAGTTTCAATAAAGTTAGCAAACACAATATTAGAGGTATCTGAAAGTTTTCAATTTTTTTTAATTAAATTTTAAAATAATTGAATCTAATTAACGAATATAACTCTATAATATTAGTGAGGTTAATGTTTTCAAAGGTACAGAAACCCTAGTTTTTTCACTTTCATAATTAGTGATTATTTGTATGAAGTGAAAACTCTTTATGCATAGAATTAATTATCTGTATAAGGAATTCGTTAAAGACAAAAAGGAATGAAGAAATAAAAGAATCCTCATATTAGAAAAACTAGTAGAAATATAATGTATAAAATGTAACTAACAACTATTTCAGGAAACTAAAACGGTTCTATAACATTAATTATTTCAAAAAAACCTTTTTTTTTTTTTTTTTTTTTTTGACACATTACATTAATTCTAATCATAAAACAGTTACGCTAATCTCATCTTGTCAACCATTTCAAAAAACTTGCATTAATATAGAAAGGCAATGCCCACATGCCAAAAACAAAAAAAAAAGTATCAAAATTAGAAATCTGTAACACAATCATAAAGTATACGTACATACATTGTCATTTTAGTAGAAATTATTAGATATGGATTCACTAACACGATTTTCATTTGGTCTTACAACCTAGACAATTGATCGAATGATCACGAAATATCTATACCTATAGAGAAATAAAAATTCAAACGTTCATAGTACACATCGACTGTACGTGTAATTCGAAAATTAAAATATTCAAAAAAAAAATCTGTAAAAAGAAAACATGATAGTCAATTTGAAGATAGAATAATATTTTTCAACAGTGGTCCAGTATTGCATTACTTGCACCCCCACATGGGGTTATGTAAGCTTCACTCATAATCTCATTAGTCATTATGTACCATCACATGAAATACAGCAAACACATATCTAACTTGATCTTAATAACAATAATAATATTCTAATTTTACAATAATTTTGGAAGATCAACATAATTTTAATTAAAAAAAAGAAAAGAAAAAAGGAAACATAACAAAAACAGATCGATAGATAGTCATTAACATATATAAAGTACTTTTAACATTATTTTTTTACAACATGAAAAAAAAAAAAAAAAAAAATGGAATATATTCTATGATCACTTACCGATCTTAAATCCGGCGAGGAGGGTGATTAATTAGATCATAAGTTGATCTGGTGGATCGTGGTAGATAAACTATTGACTCAGAAACTGCACAAGTTCTTTTACAAGAAGTGTAAAGATTTACAAATCCAAACCTGTCACTAATGCTCCTTCCAACTTTATTATTACTACCGACACTCCAGAAATTGCTAGTTGATGAATCATCATGATCATCACGATCACCATCATCATCATCATCTTTGGAACATTCAACCAATGCAGCCACAAATGGATCTTCAATTCTGAAACTCTCTGATGATGAAGTAGAGAATTTTTTACTATTTCCAACAATATTATCTTGGAAATGGTGTTTTTTGGAGCTTGGTGGAGTGACTGGAGGAGGCAATGGGAGTTGTTTGATATTCAAGATGGTGGGTTCTTTCTTTTTGTGAATATTTTTCTTGGGGACTCCCGGCAAATGTTCCCAAGAAAATGGTTTCCCGAAAAATCTTAGTGGGGTAGCAGGAGTACTACGAAGAGGGGATTCGTCGGGAAAAATATACGAAGATCCCAGAGAAGAAGAGGAAGACGAAGAAAATGAAGACGAAAATGAAGGGGATCGTCGTGACGAAAACGAAGGGGATCGTCGGGAATGAGGGCTTTTCTTGTCCGGAAAAATGCTAGTAGTTGTAGAGGAGTCCATTGGTTTTAGAGACACAGAAAATATTACTCTTTTTGTGTGTTTTTTTTTTAACCTTTTGGTCTTCTTTGCTTGTAATTTATATAAATGAGAGAGGAAGTTGCTGATCAAGATATGTCACATTATCTTGGAATTTTAAATGTGAAGAACAATTGAAAAATTATATATAAAAAATAAAAATAAAGAAAGAAGAAATAATTTGGTTAGAGAAAAGGACCCCATGTCATTGATGAGAAAGGATAGGTTAAGGAAAGGGACTCGGGGACAAGAAGGGAAATAATCATCGGTGGCGGTGATAAAGCCACCTTTAATTAGATGTTATTGTGCAGGAGTAGTTGGGGAACATCCAGATTCAAAATGGATCTGACCCGGGTTTTGTATTGCTTAGACTATCTTCAACCCATTGCATCAATTTGTTGCAACTTTACAGCAATTTGCAACAACTTAAACACCAATTATTTTTTTCATCTCCAACCCATTGTACAAAATTTTACTCTAAAAATAATATTAGCAGAATTTCACATAAATCCTACCTTTTTGGTGATTTGTTACCTTTATAAATGTCTTTCCAAATTCATCATTTTAGTCCTTACTTTTTCTAAAACTCGTCACTTTAGTCTATTTGACCAAATATATAAAAGTCAACTATTTTAAAACCTATGAAAGTACATTTTTACCCCTATTACTATTTAATTTAGCTAAAATGATTATCTTAACTTTAAATTAAAATAAAAAACAATAAAATTCTTAATAATAAAATTTTAAATAAATATATTACCAAAAAAAAAAAGCTTAAATAAATAATTAAAAAAATCCATTAATTTTTTCTTATTTTGTATTTTTTTCATAATGGATTTTTATTTAGCTAAAATGATTATCTTAGCTTTAAATTAAATTGAAAAACAATAAAATTATCAATAATAAAATCTGAAATAAATAGATTACAAAAAAAAAAAAAAATTATGAAAAAAAAAATCATTTAAAACTAAGATAATCATTTTAGCTAAATTAATATCCATTATGACAAAAATACAAAAAACAAAAAAAAAATATTAATGGATTTTATTATAATTATTTATTTTAAAAATTTTGTAATATATTTATTTAATATTTTATTATTTAGAATTTTATTATTTTTCATTTTAATTTAAAGCTAATATAACTATTTTAGCTAAATTAAATAGTAATAAGGGCAAAAGTGTATTTTCACAGGTTTTAAAATAGTTGACTTTCACATATTTGGTCAAATGGATTAAAATGATGAGTTTTGAAAAAAGTAAGAACAAAAGTGATGAATTTAAAAAGGCATTTATAAAGGTGGCAAATCACCAAAAAAGTAGAACTTATGTGAAATTCTACCAAGAATATTCTCTTAAATATTCATTTTTTTATTATTATTTCTCAACAATTAACATTCACCTTATAATTAATATAATATTATGATAAGTTAAGAAATTAAGAAATTTAATTTAATTAACTAAATATTACATTTATTATTAAGTTAGGAATTCTTGAAACCGAATACAATTGGAATAAATTTAATTGAATTAAAGTAAAACTATGATTAAATAAAACTTTTAAATAAGTGATGCAATCAGAATAAATTATATTAAAGGTTAAACTATAATTAAATAAAACTTTAGGGATTAAAAAAAATTAAAATTAAAATTTTAAAAAGCAAGTAGCACCAAGCCAATAGCTGCGCCAGAATTGGCGCAACACTATTGACAAAGGCAAAGTAGCGCAATATATTGCGCCCGGTTGGAGAAGTATTTTTGCGCCACTTAACGGAAGGAAAAGTCAATATCAATTTCAGTGAAAATTATGCGATTTAAATTTTTTAGAAATATTGGTGGAATATAAAAAAGTATTATCAACATTCTCAAAATATCAAGAATATTTAAAAATATTTTTTATTTCCATACGTACCTCCAAAATACATATTTACTTTCTTATTATAATAATAAAAGGCAACAATTTATGCAAAAGATTAATGTAACAAACATTCTTCTATAATAATTAAAAGTTCAACATAAGTCACAAATATCTGAATGCATATAAAGCTTCAACATAAGTTCACCTCATACCAAAGCAAATGCATTATATGCACCAGTAAACACAATCCCAAAAAAAAAAAAAAAATGTTGGTTCGATGATATTTTGAACAAAAACTAATAATATAAAATAAAATAACAAGAGTCTATCATCTTTGAACTTCCATTTTCAAACAAAAAAGCTTATCCTGACAAGATTCAAATATGTTGTTCATAAACTCCACCTACAAACATAAGCACTGTTAATACCTAAATTGATAGAATGATATCAAACAATAAAATTAAGCTTGATACATAACTCAATAATATTTGTAAAAATAAAAATAAATAAAATACCTGATCCTTGAGTGATTTGGGATTGTTGCTGATATTGTGGCTGAGATGAGGATCCTTGTTCATCGCATGTTGAGTTTGTATGTCTCCCATACAAAAAAGTAAACAACAAGAAAATAGTTAAGGTGGCGTTTGGTTGGCTGGAATGGAATGAAATAGAATGAATAGGATTCCATTCTCAATGTTTGGTTGGTTAAAATCCAATGGAATGTGCATTCCATTGGAATAGTGATTCCACTATTTTGGTGGAATGGGCATTCCATCCAAAAACCAATGGAATGCCCTTTCAATTCCAACCTAAAAAATTTATTCCATAAATACCCTCATATGTACAAACTACATTCCAAAAATACCCTCCTTTCCAAAAATAATATATTATCATTATATATTATATTAATGATATATAAATATATTATACATATAATATATATGTACTATATATTATATTATTGTAATATATAACGATATATAAATATATTTAATATAATATATTTATATATATTATATATTATATTATTATATATAATACGTGATGGATATTCTCATCTTCACATAGGTGCAGTAAGAATCATACTCACCTTACAGGGAAGAAAAGGTATTCCAGTTACTGCCAAAATCTCTTTGCTCAACACTATCTACAAACAGTACGAACATGTAGTCATTGGTACCTGTTTGTCAACTCTTCATGCCAGAAGCCTCTCCCTCACATATTATCCAAACTTTAATATTCCTCTCCGTGATAGAAATCTTCATACTTGCTTGAAGGTCCAACTCCAAATCACAGGAGCAGACATGCAACCAAATTCCTACATGGCTACACTTCATCATCAAATCGCCTACCGTCTCCAAAATCATGCCCTTGATCTTCCTATCCCAGGTCACACTGGTGACACCCTCTTTATCAAAGCTGAAAGAGAAGACGAAGTTCCTACTATCATTCAAATCCCAAAACAGCTTCCCAAAGAAAAACTCATAGAGATCATGCCGCTTGAGTGGTTATTTAACTATGAGAAAGCTTTTCAAAATTCTACCCCTGTCATAGCATCTGAATATACTCACAAGAGGTAGCCAGATGGCTCCATACTAACCATTTTCACACCCGTTATTGAAACCTCCTCCAACCTTCCAGTTTCTACTACACCTAGTGCTCCTCCTCCTATCTTCCAAGCCCTCATGATCAGGCCAGTTACTACAGAAGAGGATATACCCATACACAGCTTTCAAGCGGATGGAACTCCGATCTTCACAGATAAAGTTAATGGGCACTTCATTTGGGATGTTGATCCCAGCATGTGTGATCCTGACTGTGATTACAGAGAATGCCTAGAGACCTTCTCAATCCCATACAAGCCTCATAAACCAGACAGATCAAATAAACCCTTGATAGGATTACATCCTATCAAAAATAAGCCATTACCCATATACGACAGAGCCCTGCAAATTTTAAGATTTGAGGGACTCATACCTGTCATACCTATCATACCTGTCATACCTGAAACACCAGTCCCAGTCCAACAACCTATTCCGTATTTTATGGCATCCAAGTATGACCTAGACTTCCCTCCTTTAGAACCCAAATCCAACCCAAAACAGAACCTCTTTTCTAAACCCTATGTTCAAAGTACTGAAGTCCAACCTGATGAATCTCTGAAAAAACCATCTCAAGCTGAACAAGTTCTTAATTGGCACACTCAAAATGCTGAAGCTCAGAACAAAGTCCTATCTTCTATACATCAGAAAGTTGACAAGGTAACTCACCATGCCAAACAACAAGATCACCGTCTCCAGAATATGGACACCACCTTCAGAGACATGTATTCTGATCTTCAATCTCGCATTGCGAAGCTTGATTCTGATCTCCTTGATTGATCTCCTTCAATACATCAATCAAGGATATCTAGGACCAGAATTTAACGGCAAAGAACGAGAAATTCGTCAACTCAAAGACCAGCTTGAACAAATGAATAAGGATCGTTTGAATAGATCTTCTTTTTATCATAAACCCTACTCTCAGTCCTCACTTTTCTTGATATCACCTCCTCATTCTCCATCTTACATTCCTCTTGATGGTAATCAATTCTTCAAATCCACTAGTGAACTATTCCGAAAATACCCTCATTTAGTTTCACCACCTCAAAAGCCAAAAACAAAACCCTCTTCTTCAAGGAAAGATAAAAACCCCATGCCAGACAAATACGAGCCTGCATTTTTTACCTCTCTTCATAAGCCTTTATCTTTTGATTCAAAAACAGAATTTGACTCAAGTGAATCTACACAGTCTTCTGATAAGGATATCTCCCTAGACTCTGAGAATGATTTCAATCATGCTTTCATGGCATCCAGAACAGACCCCCAACCTTCTACTCAGACATATGATTCTCCTGATGAAGCCTCAACAGGACCAGCTCCTTATGTTGAGGAACCTCCTGAAGGTCCCGCACTAGGACAGCCTCCAAATACAAGACCTACCAATGGTCCCTAGTTCACTCTTGTTGACTCTTCTCCTGATACATGGAGAAAGAAGATATCAGAAATGAATGCATGACTAGATCTCCAGTTATCAAAACCAGAACATAATCTAGAAACAGTTCTTCATGAATTTGTTTCCAGATTCACAGGATCTTTACGTGACTGGTATCAAGCCCTTGGAGAATACAGACAATTACAATTTGTAAGAGCTCCCTCAGCCTCACAAGCTATGGGTCTGATTTTTAAAGAATTTCTTGGTGATCCTACTCATTTTTACAAACAAGCTAAACAAGAATTCTTTGAGATGAAATGATATTCGTTATGAAAGAAAGACATCCAGTTCCATTACAAACGGATGTTAAGAAGATACCACATCCTTGGTGGTATCAATGATCCTAGTCTCAAACATGTATACATCAATTCCCTACCTAATGAACTACAAGATGAGCTACAGAGAAAGATTAAAGCCTTTGGACGAGCAATTCAAGATATTACACTTGGTGAAATCCAGATGTTCACCCTCAATTCACTTGACAAACTCTGTGCCATACAGAAAGTCTTCTCAAAGATGATCAAGGAAGGAAAGAAGTATGAATCCCAATGCAAAAAACCTTCTTTCCAGATAAAATGCAAGTCTACAGAGCAATGCACTTGTAAGACCAAAAAGAAGCATCATTTCAAGCCCAATTCCTCCAAACAAAAGAACAACAGATTCAAGTCCTTCCGAAGAAAGGCCAAACGAGGAAAGAATAAGTCGACAAAATGCTTCATCTGTGGTCAATTAGGACACTATGCTAAAAGATGTCCTAACAAGAAAATCAAGTCAGCTAAGTTGGTCCAACAAATTGAACAACTTGCTGAAAAAATTCCATCTGATGTTGATGTTGAATCCATTTTCTCTGAGCAAGCTGAAATCAATGATGATACAGTCTTTGTCATTCAAGATACTGATGTTTATGCCTCAGGGACTGATAATTACTATTCCTTAGGGACAGATTCTACTCCTAATGCTTTCCAAGCAACCAAGCCAAATTCTCTAATAGGACCACAAGCAAAAATCCAGGTCCTTGAGAAAAAGTTTTCCAAACCAGTCGAAGTAATTGCTTATTTCGACACTGGTTCCCACAACACCATAATGAATCCAAAAGTTCTCCCTTCTCATGCATGGAAACAGCACATCTGTCATTTCAGGGCAGTAGACGAACAGATTTTTGCTACAAATTTGATATCAAAAGAAAAAGTTGGTATCAAAATTTTCCCGTCCTTCACCTACTGGGTTCATGTTATTGGTACACCCTTTCCAGATAAGGATATACCAATTGGTTGGGATGTTTACAGTAAATGTAATTCCTTCAGAATACTTCCTACAGGCATCAGATACAAAAGGGAATACAAGCCATTCACACACATCCCCAAAGTTTTTCCTTTATCTGAAATACATCCATCCTTCCAAAAAAATCCAAAGAGAACTATTACACTTTTGTGTTGATAGTCATTCTGATTTTCATCATCCTTCCCCATTGTGGAAAAATCCTGATTTCTTCATCCAATTACCCTTCAAACTCAACGAAGATGTCAATCCTACAAAGGCCTCACGTTCGGGCATGTCTCCATCTGATCTCATTCTAGCTCATGAAGAATGCAATGACCTGCTCCGACAAGGTCTTATTGAGCCAACTTCTTCACCATGGGCTTGCCAAGCCTTCTACGTTGAGAAAAGATTAGAACAACACAGAGGAAAAAAAAGATTAGTCATTGACTACAAACCTCTTAATCTTTTCCTTCGCGATGATAAGTTCCTAGTTCCCAGAACCAACACACTGTTTGCACAACTTCCCAAGGCATCCATTTTCTCTAAATTTGATTTAAAGGGTGCATTTTGACAAATCGGCATTCATCCTGATGACCGTTACAAAACAGTTTTCTGCCTTCCTAATGCCCAATACCAATGGAAAGTCCTCCCCTTTGGCCTAAAAACAGCTCCTTCTCTGTTTCAAAAGGCTTTTACCAGAATTTTCCATTCCATCCTCCATTCAGCATTGATCTACATTAATGATATCCTTCTTTTCTCTTCTGATGAGACTTCCCACACCAAACTCCTCACACAGTTTTATTCTTTGATCAATCAATTTGGCATCATGCTTTCTGATAAAAAGAGTGCTATTGGTCAAACCAAAATTGAGTTCCTTGGCATGCATATTTCAAATGGCCAGTACTATCCTAGGTCTCATTGCTCAACAGTTATTGGAATTCCCTGATTCAAATTTGACTCCTAAACAAGTTCAACAATTTTTAGGCATTGTCAATTTTATCAGAGATTTCATCCCACATGTTAGCCAACACACATCTGTTCTCTCCATGATGTTAAAAAAGACTCCACCATCCTAGAATCAGTCTCATAGCCAAGCTGTGACTGAATTGAAGAAAATATCTCAGTCACCTCCAGCCCTCACTATTCCTTCTGATGGACAGCTCATCCTTCAGACAGATGCTAGTGACTCATTCTGGGGGGCCATCCTCCTTGAACAAAAACAAGGAAGAAGACAATATTGTGGATAGCTAGTGGTATATTCAAAGATGCTCAACAACACTACCACACTGTCTACAAGGAAATTATTGCAGTCAAAAATGGAATCCAGAAATTTGATTTTCACTTGAGGACAAAGAACTTTATAGTTGAAATGGACAACTCCTCTTTTCCAAAAGTCCTCGAGTTTCGAAATAAGATTCCTCCAAATCCATAACTTTTGAGACTCAAAGATTGGTTTGCCAGATATGACTTCACTGTTAACCATGTGAAGGGTCACCACAATATAATAGCAGACATGTTATCAAGACCATCTACTATCCATCTTATCACACCCACCAATTGGGTCCCTCTGGTCCTCATGGCAACCTTAGTTTCGTCTTCCTCATCCTCCTCTCCATCCCTTCTTGTTATAGGAAATTTTCCTACAGAACTTCAGAATGCCATCCCTCAGGGACAGACACCTTCTCTCTAGTAGATCACAGAATTTGCTAAATCTCACATTTTGATCTACTTGTCACAAATCAAGGCACAAGGCGTTTGACATGACATCACAAATCCTAACAGACCGTTTCTTGATCCATTCCTGATACCTCCGTTCTATTATTTCACTCCATAATTGCTTTAGTATCTATGGTGTTTATCTGTTCTACATCATCATGCCATTGTTTTCCCATTACAGGCAATATATGGATATCTCCACAATCCCACTTTGCACAATTCTCTGTTATGGACATTTCTCCAGTGGTTCAACCCTCTTGAAGTCTGGAAACAAAATCTTACTAAACTCATGGGAAACTACAACCTATGGAAGTTTAGCAAGCATTCTGCCGAAACTGTACAATGCAACTGGATTTTGCACCGACCCTATCGATACAATCCTCACAACAGACTCCTATGGACCACAAACATTAGCTATGAATGGCATACCACTTACGACTACCAAGAATGGTACCTAAAAACTCTCCAAACACCTCTCCTCAACTTCCTTTGTGATGTTAATAACGACTTCATTGATGAATACTTCATCATTCCTGATGTCCCTCGTAATCCCTCCAAAGAAAAGCATCCATCACAAGACCCTATGATGATTGACTCACAAAACCCTTTCATTTTCAACACATGGCCATGTCTCATCTATGGAGCCCAAGATTCTGATGACGAATATCACACTACATGCAACTTGAGCAGTCCGTGATTTCTACCCGTGATCTTCGCTTACTTTATCCTACTTTGTAAAATATTCGATGTATGTCGTGTGCTTTATTCCTGTCCTAGATAAGCCTTATCTGAACCAACTATTGTAAATTATTATGTCTGCCACCTGTTAGGCATGACACTAGTCACTTTTGTCTATTTTGACTCACTTCTCCCTATAAGAAGTGCTCTCTTGTATGTTGAAAGGTAGAAGCAGATTTAAATAAAATCGTGCGTGTTTTCAATATCTCATGGCTTTCTAAATTTCTTCTTCCTTATCTAATTTCTTTATATGATGATATATAGTCTGTAATAATCCTAGTATGCTCTGTGTTTGCCTCTAGTTGAGGATCCTGTACATCAGAACAAGGATTTTGGTTCTTTGGCTTAAGGTCCTTATCTGTTTTTTGTGATTAGTAAGTACCCTGTTTAGCTGACGGATAGGCGCTTTTGGGGAAAATCAGTTAAATCACAAGAAGACAGGTAAGGTACCTGCCACCATTATATATATTATATTATTACATATATTATATATATTATTGAAAATATATGTTAACAAGTCCTAATATAATCTAAAAGGGGGGGGGGGGGGGGTGGTAAATAGATTTGAATCCCTTTTTACCAATTTTCGAGATTAATCAAGATTACAAAAAACAACCACAGCTAGTCAACAACAAAAATCAAGTGTAGAAAATACGGAAAATAAAACACACGAGATTTTTATATGGAAACCCACATGGGGAAAAACCACGGGCTATTTTGTGTGCCACACTAGAACCTCAATCCACTAATTGCAAATACGATTACAATCTAGGTTGACCACATCACACCTACGATTACTAATCCGTCTTTGTTACCTGCGGGCCTTCAAAAGTGAATCTAGTTCATGCTTGCAAACTACCAAAAGGCAAATACAAGACTTGACTCTAAATGAAGAGATAAAACAACCTAGTGCGAATATTAACAATATTCAAGATGCTAAAATGCAAGGTTAGACATTTAAGCTTATCTAGGCATGGATGAACATGTTAGACATTCCTAGATATCATTTTACTAAATGGCATGCATATAACATAACAAAATAGATAAACAAAGTCCTATATGCAATATCTACCACAATACAACTCTCAAAACACAATAAACACAATCTTGAAACTAAGTTAAGTCATAAAAGAGCAATCTTGTAGAGAAAGAACATGTGAAGTGATGTAAGGATGTTCTAACTACAAGTCATGTAAGCAAATATGAAAACCCATGAGAAATCATACCTAGAACATGCTAGATGATATGTGAAGATGATGGGTTTTGGATTTGGATGAGTAAAGATGGGATCTTGGAAGTCACTCTCTTGAAAAATATTTCTCTCTCTAAAGTGAATTTTTTGCTCTCAAAATATGTGTGTGTCCACGAGTAAAGAAGAATATATATATATATATATGTGTGTGTATTAGGTCTAGCAAAAGGCAAAAGGGCACGATTAGATATTATATATATATATATATTAACACACAAACAAACATAAAACAACACAATCAGGTTATATTATATATATATATATATTAACGCACAAACAAATAGACAACAAAACAATCAGGTATAGATATTATAAATATATATATATTTATATTAACTCACAAACAAACAAAAAGATAGAACATACAAAATAAAGAAACAAAATAAAAAGATGAAACAGGTGGTGAGTGTGCGTTGAAGCGCCATGCACCAAACGGGGACAGAGGCAGCTTTTTCCCGTGTGGTGCACGGCTCTCACACGCCACCCCCTTGCTTTGTGTGGCTATCATGCCACACTAAGCCGGCTCCCGATCCGAGCAATCTTCGGTCCAGTTGATCCCGAAACTCAGAATTCAATTCTATCTTTGAAAAATAGATCCAGACTCAATCATAAATATGAAAAATTACATAACTTTCCACTCTAAGCTTGGAATTGAATTTCGATTTCCGATAAAAACACGGAATGTCCCAAATGTCTTGGAAATCATCTGAAACATATAGACAAGTCTCCGAATCACTCGGAACTCATCTAGGGACAAATCCACACAAAGTTGGACTCGTAAAAATACGAAAAATCTCAAAAAAAATATTTCTAGAAAATACAATGAGATTTTACCAGCCATACCAAAACAAACACAAATACTAAAATGCATGAGTTGTGTGTGTGTGTACTCTAAATCTCTTCAATTAAGAGTCAAGGTCAAGAAGCTACCTTCCTTGAAGCTCTTGAGATCCACAATGAGGTCCTTAAGCATTTGAGTAGAATTTCTTCGATTCTAAACTACCTTTACAAGATTAAACCCCATTGTGATTTTGTCACCGAAATTAGCCAATTAAAAAGTGAGGCACTTACAATTATATTATATAAATATTATATATATATATAATATATATAATAATATAATATATAATAAATATTATATTATATAATATATATACTACTATATGTATTATATGTATTATATATAATATATTTATATTATATAAATATATAATATAATATAATATATATTAAATAATATATAATTATATATATAATTTATACTTTTATATTTTATTATTATTATCCAAAATATATATTATATATTATATTCATATTCTATAATATATGATATTTATATTATATAATATATAATAATATTAATATTACTAATATATAATATATATTATATATAAACATATATTAAATTATATATAATAATATTTATATTATATATTATTATGTAATATATATATTATTTTATTATAATATATATATATTTTATATATAATATGTTATATATGTTATATATATATATAACATCTTATATATTATATATATATATATATTTTTTTTATTATTAATTACATTAATTTATATATATATTATACTTTCATACTTTATTATTATTATCCATAATATATCATGTTATTATAATTGTTTAATTAAGGGTATTTTGGTCACAATACAGTTAATTCCATTCCATTCGGTTGTTAACCAAACAAAATAATATTGATTCAGATACTAGTTATACAGCCCCAACGAAACAAAGGAATCGGTTTTCTCTTTCTTTCCATTCTAATTCTCATTCCAATTACTATTCCAATTACTATTCCAATTACCATTCCACCATAGTAACCAAATGCCACATAAATGTACATATAATTGTCTTAAACAATTATGGTTTAGAACTAAGAAAAAATAAAGTTTTTTACCTTCTTCTTGTTCGGTTTGCTGCTACACTCAGATTTCTTTTTGCAAGAGCTTATATTATGCCCAAGGCCTAGGGTTGCACATTTTCCCTCGGATCCCTATTTCCTCACGTCGCCATCCCTATTTGGGAAAAAGAATTTGGGGGGAAATAAGGAAATGTGTGGGGATGATTTTTATCCCCAAATTGAAATGGGGATAGATATGGGAGGAGGTCGAAAAACGGGTAAAATTGAGAACTGGGGTTGGGGATGGAGATACCTCCCCTAAAATTCTTCATCCCTATTTTCCCCCAAATGGGGAAATGGGTGGGGATGGGAAGGGTATGAGAAGTGGGGATGGGGATGAGGGGGACCTATATCTATCCCCATTTCCCTTATGTGCAACCCTACCAAGGCCTCGACATCTAATACATCGAACTACTTTATTGTTGGTAGATTCACCTTGCTCTCACCTCCTCTTCACCTTTGGTTGCCCTAGTTTTGTTTTCACTATAGGAGGCAAAATTTTATCATTTGGAATCTTAGGCCATGTGCGCTGATCAGGAATAGGATGAATTACAGGTTGATATGTCTGTGTGTATGCCTCATTTTTCAATAACGTATGGACAAATTGGGCTGGTTTAGAGCTGCCATCATGATACCTTTTGTAGCTTAATGAAGCCATAGCATGTTTACATGGCAAACCACTAAATTGACATGTACCACAACCACAAGTATGGTATCTAAAATCAACAACCCATTTCATGCCAAACTCATCAAGAATCTCAAACTCAAAATCATTAATGGACAATAATTGCATAGATCTCCCTTCTTGCCTAAGCTTTTCCAAGGTTATGTGCACTACAGAAGGCAACTCGGTCGACCAATGTGTACATTTTGTTCTCCTTTTATGCATCCTCTTCATGACTTTTCTTCGCAAGTTTTCTAATAAGGTCAACACATGCTGATTTCTTAACTTTCCAATCCAACTATTGAATGCTTCCGATAGATTATTGGTTGCATGATCACATTTTACTTCAATGTCCCATGCATGAACGCACCATACTTTAGTATCAATGTACGAAAACCATTGAAAAGATTTAACATCCAACTTTTTAATTGCAACCATTGCTTCATTGTGATCCCAAATATTTGTGCTTCTATATGCAGTCCAAAATAATTTTCTATAATATGGACGTGTGTATGTACTCCTGAATTTAGCAAAAATGTGTCTAGCACAATGTCTAATGCTAGCTCTTGGCCAATATATATCAATTGCATTCACTAAACCCTTTTGTCTATCTGGCATGAAAGTAATTGGCATGTCATCTAATAGCCCCATAAAATGATGCAACGTATTAAGAAACCAACCCCAACTATCTGCATTTTCCCCCTCACAGATCGCTACTACAAGTGGAAAAATATCGTTGTTTGCATCTAAACAAACTGCAGATAATAAAATACCTTCATAAGGACCCCTTAGGTGACATCCATCCACCCCTATAAAAGGTCTACAACCATTTAGAAAACCCAACTTATGTGCCTCAAAGCTGACAAAGAATCTTTGAAATAAATTAATACATGTTGGCATTATAGTTTTCATTAATACCATTGAACCAGGGTTTCTTTGTAGAAATATGTGTGAATACTGTCTCATCATACCATATCATCTTGCATGGTACTCCTTCAAACTCCCTAAAGCTGCTTGTTTTTCCCTATATAATTTTGTGCTTGTGTACTTCCAATTGATATTTAGTTCTCAACTCATTCTCTAACACATCAATAGGGATACCTGGGTTTCACCTAATCATGTCCCCTAATTTTCTTACAATCCATGATGTTGATGCCTCAAAATTTTAAAGCACCCTCAGACAAAGATGCTCTTTTTCATAGGTTTTTATTTGAAATGAAACCTCATCAATCAAGAGGGAAGCATGAATCCTCAATGGGCAGCCAGGATATGCACATGTTGAAGTCAACCTTTTTCTCTCATTTTTTACCCTATCCATTCTGAATCCCTCTTGAATAACATAATCTTGAAGAAATTCTTTGAAATGTTCTTGATTGTTAAAAACTTGCCCTACAACCAATTGAGTTTTACCATCAGGCAATAACTTGAATTCACTCACATTTAATCCTGTACCTATTCTTTGGACTGGATCTTCATCTTCTAAGCTTTCATTGCCAAAAAGTTCATCATTGTTTGACCGATATCCCTCCAAATACCCATCACTATCACCAATAGATTCAACAACATCTTTCTCAATTTCAAGTAGTTCAATATTTCCATCAACTTCCACATATGAGAACATTTCATCTACAACAATATCATTGGCATCAACAGCTTCTCCATCATCAAAATCTGCCAAATTATCATCAAATAATGCCAGATTTGTTGCAATGATTTCCTCTTCCACATTTTCATCTACTACAATATTTTCCTTTGCCACAATAAGATCCTCATCTGCAATATTTTGATTTACATTAATATTTTGTTCAACCTAACACCCTCCTCTTCATTTCTAACTAGTTGTAATAGTACAATGAACTCAATTTTCTCCATACCTCTACATACAAATTGTTTAAGCATCAACACCACTCGCTCTCAGTGTTGATCCCAACTTCTTCATCATTCCAGGGAACCCGAACACTCACCTTGTACAAATTAGAATGCTTTGTATTGCAATTATATTTATCATTATGTGAGTCAAACAAAGATGAAGAAGTCATTCAACCTCATGCTAGAGATCCACCTTTGGACTCTAAGGAACCTGCTCCTTAGATTGTACATCTTCATAACAAAGATGATATCATTGGAGATGTCGATGTGGGTGTTAGGACTAGACGTCAAATAGCTAATCAAATTAGCTATACTTGTTACAGCTCTCAAATAGAGACCAAGAAGGTCGATGAGGCCTTGAGTGATGATTTTTGGTTTCTTGCCATGCAAGAAGTGCTAAACCAATTTGAAAGATATGAGGTTTGAACTCTAGTTCCTAGACCTAAGAATACCAATGTCATGGGCGCCAAATGGATGTTTAGGAACAAATCGGACGAAGATGGCAACATTGTACGCAACAAGGCTAGGATTGTAGCATAAGGGTACTCTCAAATTTAGATTATTGATTTTGATGAGACATTTGCTCTCGTTGCCCATCTTGAGTCTATAAGACTTCTCTTGTCCATTTTTTTTTTGTACAAGTTCATATTGCACCAAATAGACGTTAAGAGTGCTTTCATCAATGGCTTATTGCAAAAGGAAGTGTTTGTTGAGCAATCAAAAGGGTTTATGGATCCACACCACCCCAATCATGTCTATCACCTCAAGAACGCTTTATATAGGTTGAAGCAAGCTCTGAGGGCTTGGTATGAGTGTCTCACTCAATTTCTTATTGACAATGAATACTTTAGAGGGAGTTTCGACAAAACACCTTTCAACAAGAGCAAGAAAGATGAGATTTTTATAGCTCAAATCTATGTTGATGATATAGTGTTTGGATCCACCAATGAGTCAAAGGTCCAATAGTTTGTTGATGTCATGTCTCATGAGTTTGAGATAAGTATGGTGGGGGTATTGAACTATTTTATAGGTTTGCAAATTAAGCAAATACATGATGGGATATATATATATATCAATCTAAATATGCAAAGAACCTAATGAAGAAGTTTGGCCTTGAGAATGCCAAACATTGTGACACACTATGAGTACCATCTTTGAAGCTAAGCAAGGATGCTAGTGGCAAGAGTGTGGACCAAAGATTCTATCATGATTGGTAGCTTGCTTTACTTGACCGCAAGTAGGCTTGATATAGCTTTTAGTGTGGATGTGTGTGCTAGATACCAAGCAGATTCCAAGGATTACCATCTCTCCGTGGTGAAGAGAATCATTCGATATATGAATAGGACATCCAACTATGGGATATGGTACTCTTTTGACACTGATGCTAGTTTAGTTGGCTATAGTGATGTAGATTGGGCAGGGAATTGTGATAACTGGAAGAATACATCGGGCAATTGCTTCTTTCTTGGGAACAACCTTGTCTCTTAGTTTTGTAAGAAGCAAAACTCCATCTCTTTGTCCATAGCTAAAGCGGATTATATAACTGTAGGGAGTGCTTGCACGCAACTCCTATGGATGAAACAAATGCTTGTGGACTACGGCTTTGATCAAGGCACTCTAACCCTTTATTGTGATAATTTGAATGCCATTAACATTTCTAAGAATCTAGTTCAACACTCTAGGACTAAGCACATAGATTTTTGACATCACTTTATTATGGAGCTAGTTGAGAACAAATACATTGTACTTGAACATGTTGGAACCAATGATCAACTAGCAGACTTATTCACAAACCCCTTAAATTCAACTAGGTTCAAGGCACTTAGTAGGTCTATTGGGATTTACCATATCCCTTGATGTGGTTTGGTTTTTGACCGAATGAGGGGAGCTTAAGCAAAGAGAGTGAACTTGCATTAATTGAAATGTTCAAAAATTTGATCAACTTTATGCTCCTTCATTAATTGCTTGAGAAACTTGGTTACACAAATATGCTCATATTGTATTTTATATAATAAGTGTGCAGCGTTGCTTTGTCTGTAATCCATGTCATTTTTAGTTCAATAATGCATTTTTGGACTAGAAAAATTATTTGGGAAGTACTCTTGAATGACATATAATTTATATCCATGACATGAGAATTTTATTATAACATGCTTGAATTGATATGCTTGATATTTATGATTGCTCAACTTTGAATGCAAATGTGTGTGAAAGAAAATGAAAAAACTACAATCAATAAGGATCTTGTATCCATTCAATCAATAAGAATGTTACATCCAATGTAGTCTAGTCTCTCTTCTTAAATGTGTAAACAATGCTACTATCATACGGATATCTCATCCGGAAAAATCAAATGAGATTTTATATATCCATGTCTTCATTTGCCTTTAAAGATTGATATAGCTGCTATTTTCTTGCAATTTTTTAGAAACTATATCTTGCTTGCTAATGACAAAATGGTACAAATTCGTTTGAATTCTTTGGAAAACCTTTTGATGTTTGCTTTGCCAAATATAATTGCTTGAACTTTGATGTTATATGTCTTGTATACAAAGCAACAACTTCACACATTTTCCTTAAAATAAATCTCTTTGAATCTCGTTCAATTATTTAAGTTGCATAAACTTTGTGTATATGATTATGTAAATATCTTCTGTGCTAATAACTCTCTTTGCTAAAGTCACTTGATTGGGGATACTACTTTGCTTATCTCATAACAAAAAGAGGGGGTAGGATTTATGAAAGATATGAGAGTTTTTTGCTGTGGGAGAATCAAGCTTTGAAGGGGTGTAACCCATTTAGGGGGAGCATGGCATTGCACTATATTTTGTATTGATTTACTTTAATTCAAATGCTTTTATATTTAAGCTTTCATTTTTGATCTCCTCACATACACTTGTCTTAGTAAGTGTAGTTGCTATGTTTTGTAGGGTTTGTTTATTCTACAAGAGATTGAAGACATGAAGATCTAGACTTTAGGTATCTCTATGTAATGTAGAAAAATAATTATTGACCATTAGCCTTTTTATTTGTGAGGATTAATTGTGAGTGGTGGTTTTGTCACAAAATAGCCAAAGGGGGAGATTGTAAGTTGCTCGTATTTTAATTGGCTTATTTCATTGACAAACCACATTGGGAATTAGTATGTAAGGGTAGATTAAGTTCTTCATTGTTAGTGATCAAGCTTCAATGGCATTCCTAAAACCTCAAGCTTGAGCACTTCAAATGTATAACACTTGTTCTTAACTCTTTGAAGAGATCTAGTTGCACACACACACACACACACACACACGCACACACACACTATTCATGCATCCTTTGTTCATCTTGCATTTGTGTTCGAATTGTTTATATGTGTGCATCCATTACACTTCTCACACTTACACCTCATTGTTAGATTTAAGTGTGGTTGTGTGTTGTGTAATTTGTTTCCTGAAGTGTGTTCAGAAACTCTGCACTTGCACAATGGTGTGCTTGTCTTAGCGCGATGTGTGTCGACTGAAGAGGTCCTCTTTTTCCTCTCTTGGATTGGTTTTGGGTCACATGGTCTTATACCATGAGTTTAGGCAACTTATTGTTGTCCAAATCTAACCTTTGGTCACTCAAATGGCCATATCTCTTTCTCAGACATTGAAACCTCATTTTGTAAAAAGGAGTAGAAGGTAGACATCCATACCTTTTTCCAACGGTATATTATACGATAGGTTTCGATGTTGTTTGGACATTTTTTTGATTCGCTAAAAAATGGAGTTGTTGCACTGTAGCGATTATCGCTATTCTTAGGAGCAAACTTTTTCCAAAGAAGTTCGTTGTCCAACTTTCACTGTTGTATGGAGTGAACTTGGGAGAGAACTTTTTCCAGAGAAGTTCACTGTCCAATGTTCGCTATCGTAGGGAGCGACCTTAGGAGTGAAAATTTCTGTTTTTTTTTTATCAAAATGGCGTAGTTTTGTCTATGGCTTCCTATATATTCTTCATATCTTCTCTCATCTGTTTTTTTAGAGAAAAAGATTAGACTTTTAGTGAGAGAAAATGACTCTTAGAGCGAGAGAGCTCTAAGACTCCATTTTTACCCAATCAATCTCAAAACCATGTGCATATAGCATCTCCATTCATCATCCAAACATAGGTCTTCTTTGTTTTCATGACTAGGTAAGTTGAACATGTTATTAGATTTCATTAATACTTTTATTGTTCATCCTTACCTAGGTTTAGCATTTATTGTATGATTAAATGCATGATTCATGTTCTTAAGCTTATCATTGAATATGTTTAAGTCATTGTTTGTTGTTGATTGAGATTGTTGCTTCATGATAGCTTGCATCTAGGACATTCTTGCCCTATCTAGCTAAGTCTTTATGTTTTGCATCTCTAGACATTGATAATTAGGAATTGTTGATTGCATATTTAATTTCCTAATTAAGCATTTGGTGTTTGCCTAACATTAATTGCATTTAGAATATTTTAATATATTTACTTAGGTTGTTTAATCTCTTCTTGAGTCAAGTCTTGTGACTAAGAGTGTTAGTGCGCAAGCAATTGGTCTAGAATCACTATTAAAGGCATGTTAGTAGAATGGAATGTTTTAGTGACCAATGCTGGTTTGATTAGAGGTCAATCTAGGTTGTAAAATTTCATTCAAATAGTGGATTTAAGGACCGAAAGTGGCTAGATGAATAGCTCGTGAGTTTTGCACAGTTTGAGATTTTCTCACATAAATCAATCAACGTGTTTTTATTGTTTTCTGCACTATTATATCGTTGCTTGCTTGCTTGTTTTTATTGGGTGATTTGATAATATTGATTAATCGAAAGTTGGTAATTATCCTCTCCTCCCCCAAGGTTGTATTAGACACACTTTGTTTATTTCAATATTATTATTATTATTATTATTATTATTATTATTATTATTTACTGTTTAAAAGGATAACCGAGTTGCGGATTGTTTAGCATCCAAGAGCTCCAATATCGTTACTCCTACATGGTGGTGGACTACTCCAGACTTTTACACTTCTTTTATTTACGATGATGTTTGCATCAGCCATTCCTATAAGTTCTGTTGATTTTTTTCCCCTCCAAATTCTTATGTTGTCTCTTCTTTTTTATTTTAATAATATGTTGGGATGGGGTAGATGATGGGCATGCTAAGGAGGTAACAACTTAGTTGTAATGTCTTGATGCATCTACTAATACCGATCACCAATAACCTTATAAAAAAAATTAAAAAATTTTAAAAAAAAACATATATTATTATTATTATTATTTCATACAGCTTAGATGAATGTTCCACTTGAAGTCTCTAATGAACTTCATGATGGTGTATTTCCCTTGACCATAACTTTTGTTTTGTATAATTGTATATATGATTATAGGACTAGGCCATTATAATGGTATATAAATTGGTAATCTTTAACGAAAATTGTTATAATTTATTAGAGTTTAATTTCTTTTCCCAAATTTTGATTCATGTGATGCATGAGAGACCGTATATCACATTAATATTTTAATCAAAACAATTGCTCTTTTCTTTTTGATTATTTCTTTTCCCATAAGACATTTACAAGATGAGATTGGTCCAGTGGTTTGCCCTAATGTCCATCGCACACACACCATGAGGTTGTGGGTTTGAGTCTATCCCCCACCCCCACCCACATCCCAAATTATTGTAATATTTAAATAAATGAAAAAGGAGTCCAAAAATGTCTCTAAGTTTTGATCTTTTTTTTTTTTTCAAAAACAATTCTCTAGTTTCAAAGTATGGTCCAAATCCAATTATCTAACCTTTTTTTAAAAAAGGGAAAATATCGTTTTTCCCTCTGACCTTTACCCTATTATAAAGGTGAGGATAGGGTTTCCCGAAATTGGTTGGTCTCCCCGCTGAAATGAAAATAATGTTCAAACACCCCCTTCAACGGAAAAGCTAACACAGTGGGTTAAAAGATGATTTTGTCCTCCATTGCCTTTAAGAAAAAGAAAATTAAAAAGAAAAAAATATCATAATTGAAAAAAAAAAAATGATGGATCTCCACTGTCCATCTTTGAGATGGATGGTGGAGATCTCTTTTATTATTTTTTATTTAATTTTAAAAACATAAATTAAAAAATAAAACAAAATATAAAAACAATTTTTTTAATAATAATATACACATTTAATAAACATATTTAATAATAATAATTTAATTAATTTTAATTCTGTAGAGATATTAAAAAAATCCAATCTCATATCCACTATCATTCAAAACTCTTTCATCTTAAACCTTCATTACCCCTCCAACCCAGAAAATTATTCAACAAAATCAAACCATTCATAATCATCATCTTCCAAATCATTCCCAACACCTAAACCCTAACCTAATCAACAACAACTCACACCAAACCTTAGCCTCCACCACCACTAAAACACCAAACCCAACTGATTGATCTCCTACCAACCGGAGATTGAAGCCAACCAAACCAGCTCTTCTTGCCGTCACTTGATCTCTCACCGCCGTCGATCCCTTTCTCTTTCTTCTCATCTCTTTTCTCCTCTTTCTTTCCCTTGATAGAGGGGTGGCCACTGTGGCGCTCAATCTCTCTAGTGGCCGATCTCAGGTTTTGCTCATTTATGGGTTTGATTCACTAGGTGGGTGATAAACTTGGGTTTATTTTTGTTGTTGATACCACCACCACCACTATCATTCAATGGGTTTTTAATGATTTGAGTTTGGTGATTTGCGATGTTGATTTCTGGATTCTTTGGATTTGTGATTTATAAGTGTATGTATGTGTATGTACAGTTTCTGGAATTGTGATCAATGGGTTTTGTTCATTTCTGGGTTTGATTCATTGAGTGGTTGATTTGTTGATTTCTAGATTCACTGGATTTGCGATTCATAAGTGTATGTGTTAATTTATTGTTTGTGTGCTGAGCAAATAATGTATAGGATAGGTTTGGTTGAAATTGTGGGATAGGTGTGATGAAAGAGAGAGAGATGAGATCAATGATGATCATGATGAGAAGATGATCCCTTTCTTCTTTGTTGTGTTCTTAATTTTTATTTTTATTTTTAATTTTATGCTTTTATAATATTACCCCTCCCATTTTAACAGTCAACGTGAATTTGGATGGAAAATGTGACAGAAGGGGTTCATTTTCCATTCTTTCGATTTCAGGGGGATTAGAGGCCAAGATGATTATATCCCTAAAAATAATAGTCGATTCGTAAGGAGAATTTTTGCTATTATCCCTTGTAAAAAAATTCTAATATGGGAAAGTTTCTAATTTTTAATTAAGTGTTGGACAGAAAAAAAAAATAATAATTAAAAATAATAAAAATCATGTATCATGTATAGGGATGGCAATGGGTCGGGTTCGGGTCGGGTCCTACTGGTCCCAGACTCGGACCCGACAAAAAAAATTGGACCCAGACCCATGAAAAAATTCGGATTCGAGTTCGGGTTTGGGTTCGAGTCTAGACCCGCGGGTCTTAGGAAGACCCAGACCCAGACCCGACCGAGGACCCATGAAAATTCACGGGTCTGGGTCTGGACCCGCGGACCCGTGGACCCATGAACCAAAAAAAAAAAAAAAAAAAACTAAAAAAATATATATACTTAAATATATAAATAACTAAATAAAAAAATTAATAAATATAGGACATAAAAGGGAAATATTATTATTTGCATTCAATTTCAATTTCAAATTCTTCAATTTTTTATTTTTTATTTTTTTTTTAAAAACTCACTATTCGGGTCTACGGGTCCGGGTCTGGGTCGGGTCGGGTCGGGTCCGGGTCGGGTCTCGCGGGTCTGGGTCTAATTGCCATCCATAATCATGTAGGCTTTTATATGACCGCTTCATATTAATATATTAGGGATATTCATATTTTAGTCCCTCTAGTTTGATATAATTCTATTTTAGTCCACTAATTTGTAATATTGTCATTTTTAATCCTTCTGTGACTGCTTCTGTTACAAAGTACAATTCTTGACATAGACAAAGGGCAAAATGATCCTGCAGCTGCCCTTGAGTTTGGTTGATATTGGCAAAATGACCACGATTCCCTCCAACAAAAATCCATTTATTTAACCTAACTGAAAAGGAAAAAAAAAATTAAACTTAAAATAACAAAATAAAATAAAATAAATAAAAGGTGGAGATCCAATATGGATCCTCCACAACAAACAAACAAACAATTTTACCCTAGTCAATTTTTTTTTTTTTTTTTTAAGAAAATAATAAATTGATTTGTGAAGATCCATCTCATGAGATGGATGGTGAAGATCCAATCTAGATCTCCATAAATCCAAAGACCACAATCACCATCCCAAACACCAATCAACCTCCAGTCCTTCATCATCACCACCAGATCTATAGTCCTCCAACATCACCACCAGATCTACAGCCCTCCATCACCACCACCAAATCACCTTCACCAACTTCTTCACCACTACTAAAACACCACCACCACTGCTGTCACCAACTGAAACCCATATCGAAATCAAATCCAAATCGACCCAAACCACTACTGTAGAAGCATATATTGTAGAAGCCGTGGAAGACATTGTAGGGGATTGAACCCACAGCACAGAGTGTGAAAACAAAGACAAATATTGTGTAAGCAAAAGCAAGAAAGAGGGGTTGGTTGTTACCCAAATCATGAGAGAGAGAAGAACTCCATATCGTGTTCTTACCCAGATATGGTGGTTTAGGGTGGTGCTAGGGTTTTGAGTGTTTTGATGGTGGTGGTGGTCTGATGGATGGATATGGTTGAAATCTTTTTCTTTTTTTTAAATATTCTTTTTTAATTCTTTTTTTTTATTTCTGTAAATATTTATTATTTATTATTTAATATTTTAATATTTATCATTTTATTATTTAATAATATTTATTACTTAATTTAATAATATTTATTACTTAATATAATAAATATTATTTATTATTTATTAAATTAAACAATAAATATTGTTTTTTAATTAATTTGTAAAATACCATTATACCCTTTGGTCTAATAAGATTCTAGAACCTCTGATGTTGTTTTAAACTCTTACCCTTGTCTAATGGAATTATGAGAAACCCTAACGGAATTGGATGGTAAAGACTATAAAAACGATTGTCAGTGAACTAGTGGACTAAAAAAAGCCAATACTCGAAACTAGTGGACTAAAATAGAATTACATCAAACTAGAGGGACTAGAATAGGAATATCCCTATATATTAATTAAATTTAATGAAGACATTTTCCAGAATTGATTACATGACAATGATTAAACAACTTTTAAATGGGTGGTGAAAATATTGCCAAGTTGATTTTCTTCTACATCACTCCAACCAATATTATTGTATTTAATTATATTTTTATCAGTTCAAACTTAAATCCATTAATTTATATCCCGTTGAATTGTTAACATTTTTGTTTACGCACAATTAATTACAGCAAAAGTTTGTTATTTTAATTTCATCATTATTATCCATGTCCTTTTCTTTACATTTTGATATATAAACTCAAAAGTAATATATATATATAGAGTCTTTCTACTGTCAGTTCGTCCTGATATAAAATATATCAGGACGAAGAAGGATGAAAAATGATCATAGATTATGGAAAAAGTTTTGATAAGTGCATACACTTTGAGTCAAAGTATGTAAATCTAATGGTCCACATTATTCGTTCTGATATATTTTATATCATAACACACTGACAATAGAAAAACTATATATATATATATGGGTAGTGTTAACCTGCACCTGAAAGATACATGTTAACTACCACTTTATTTCTAATAAGAGAAATAAAAACATATATCAATAACTGCATTTATTGTAATAAGACAATAAATGCAGTGACTTTTTTTTTTCCTTTTATAGCAATAAAGTGATTGTTATCATGTGCCCTTAGGACATAGGTTAATGATACTCTATACAGTAGAAACCCTGTAAATTAATCTCCTATAAACTAATATCCTCCCTAAATTAATAAAAAATCTCGGTCCCGACTTGGGCCAGTAAAAAAAATTAATAAACCCCTCTATCGTAATAATTAATAATTTCTTTTTGAAAACCAATGTAAAATTTTGGTCCCGACTGTTGCATAAATTAATAATTCCATTAAAGTACAATATATATTACGTAATAATCAAGAACTAGAAAAGTGCTTCAATATGCTAGTTTGTTCAAAGCCACCATATTTGATACTTTTGACTTCATTATTATTTTTTGAATTGTCCTCTTGTTATAACAAAGAAGATGGAAAAGAAAGAATTTTTAGGAGCTATTAGGAATATAATTTTTAAGTATATCATCTCTCTTGTTAGATACAACCAAAGAATAAGCCTCACTATATATCCTTGGTCTGTAAGTAATCACATTTACAAAAAGAATTGAAAATTTTCTTAATAAATCTTTCCTAATCAAGGAATCCTAAAAAAATAAAACAAAGGAATTTTCTCTGAAGAAACAAACCGATTAAACAATGAATCCTAAAAAGGAACCTTCTCTAAATAAGAAAACCGACTTCCACACATTTTCTAAGACAAATTAGCACTTTACAATATAAAACCCTTCAAATTAATAACCTCTCTAAATTAATACTCAATGGTAGGTCCCAAAAATATTAATTTAGAGGGGTTCTACTGTATATATTTAGTGTTGATACGAGTGGAACTAATATAAGTTTTCGGTTTATTTATTTGTATGGAAAGTTATTGAATAAAATTTTTTTAACTAAAATTCCAAAACCTTTTATTAATAAAAAAAAAAGGAAAAAAAAAAAGAAATAAAAAAATAAAAAAATAAAAAAAAGCTGAGCAGAGTAGAGGGGCACACAAACCCTAAAACATAAATATTAAAAGGCATGCAGGCCTAAACAGAAGGCAAAGAAACATGAAGATAATTAACTAGACTCGAAATCATTCCCTTCTGCATCAACATATGCGGTCCAATTAACGACAATGCTTAATTCTGCTTGGGCAGCTAAAGCCGCAGAATCATGGTGAATCTTGATCTCAGTAATATGGAGACTTGAAATTAGATAAAATCTTATAAGTTGGCTTCACTCTTCTTTTTGATTTGGTAACCACAGGAATCCAATTATTCTCAAACACGGGATCTACTGGACCATGATTGGAAGTTATTGAATAATTTATGCCGATAAAAAATAGTTGTTTTTCATATAAATTGACTCTTTTTTTTTTTAGAGTTAAAATAATGAAAAAGACACATAATTTGCATTTACTCACTCGGTTTTTAATTAGTCAAAGTCATTTTCAAGAATAATTTTACTCGTTATCTAATGGAAGGTCTATATTTAATCAAAAGTGACTGAAAAGAAAATTTATTAAATTCTTGTTCAATAGCGAGATTGAAAATCGTTTTCTATTGGTTAATTATATTTAAAAAAAAATGAAAATGAGTTTGAAAACACATTTATTAGGTTTTCCCAAAAATACCAATTACCAGTTTTTAGAAATCATGTCAAATTATATATGCAAATACGCGTGTATACGCATTTGCTACCACAACAATAGGTGAAAACAATTGTATCAATTATCATACATAATTTTCTTTAAAAAAAAATAAATAAATAAAAAATTTAGAGTGATGGGCTATCGACAACTCACTAATGATCTAATAATGTCCCAATTTTTTAAAATTCAAAAATTTACTTGATTTATTTCCTAAACTGCCCCTTTTAATTATCTTTCAAACTTAACTCACCTCATAAATGCACTAAAAAAAAAAAAAACCCTCTCTCTCACACACACGTCCAGCACCCCTCCATTGGAATTTTTTATTTCCCTTCATTTCATTTATTATAATATGATCGAATTAAATTATAATAAAACCCCACATCCATGAATAAGTGTTTATCTCAACAAAGTTTATTTATTTATTTATTTATTTTTAATGCTTTAAACCCTAATTTTATTTGCTTATTTTATTGCATACAACTTATATTATTGAAGAAACCGATAACATCATGCGTTTCAAAGCAATCATTCTTTAAAAGTAAGTTTGAAGTTACTTGTATTTTTTTTTTTCTTTTCATTGTCACAAAGTTTTTTTTTTTTTGCTCTCTAATGAACACAATATGATCAAATAAATAATTTATTTATTTATTTTTATCTTCCCTATAAGATAAACAACATGAATGAAAAAAAAAAAATACAATGAAAGGTGCTGGATGAGAGTAAAAGAAATGGAGGAAAAAAGGTACATAACTTAATATATATATATATGAGTTTTTTTTTTATTTTTTATTTTTTTTGAAATATATAGAGAGAATTTATGAAAAATATATAGAGAGCATTTATGGGGTGAGTTAAGTTTGGAAGATAAATAAAAAAGGGTAGTTTTGGAAATATATCAAATAAATTTTTGAATTTTAAAAATTGGGGCATTATAAGATTATTAATGGGTTGTCAATTGCACCACTCAAAATTTATCATACATAATTATACATGCATATGCTAGCATAACAATATATAGGTGAAAACGCCCACAGGGGTGTAGCTTAGCTGATAGATTGACAAGCTTAGGGTTTGAGCAAATAACTCTTAAGTTAGCAGCTTGAATCCTACCAATGGCAAAAAGCTTTAAAAAAATGTCTGATCTAGATTGGTGGATAGATAGATACTGTCAATATATATATATATATATATAGGTGAAAACAATGTGGAAATTGGCTTAAATAGCACCAAATCCATAGTGATTTTTAGGAATAGCATTAGATTAATAATTTGAGTTTAAATGACACCAATAGACAAAAATACCCTCACCTTCTTCTTTTATTACTTTTCTGCCATTAGATTTTTAAAAAATAAATTCAAAAAAAAAAAAAAAAAAAAACCTCTATTGATGTAGGACCACCATCAATGAAGGTGGAACACACCTCCAATAGAGGTCTGTTCGACCTCCAACTGACCTCCATTGAAGGTCGCTTTTGACCTCCATGGAGATTTTTTAGACCGCCAATGAACATCAAAGTCTGTTAAGTTCGACCTCCATTGGAGGTTGATGAAGAAGACGAAAAAAATTTAAAAAATTTTGTATTTTGTCCAGTATGCCTCGGAATTTGTAAAAATAACCATTAAGTTTCGGAAATTACAAAACAAGTCTCGAACATACAAAATAAGTCTCTGAAATACCCAAATAAGTCTTGGAATACAAAAAAAATCTTTGAAATACCCAAATAAGTCTCGGAAACACGAAAATAAGTCTCCAAAAAAACTTGACGCTTATTTTTGTGATTGTGTTTTTAGGGCATTTTTGTCAGATTCACATTTTAGATGCTATTAAAGCTTAAGTTATTAAGTTGATGCCAGTTTTAAAAGTAGATAAGTAAAGAGTGCTAGAAAATTTTTGAGCCTTGAAAACAATTGTGTCAAATTTCGATCATACATAATTTACCTTGAGTATAAACACTGATGTTAAAATTACATTATATGAAACTCGATCACAAGTGCATGAATCGTACGTGATGACCCGTATAGAAGCAAGTAGAGTTCGTTATATAGGGAAAAGTGATTATTGACTATAACTAAATTAATTCTGATTAAACTAAAGTAACCAAGTTTGAGAGATTTGATGATTCAAAATTAACAACTAAATTAATCTAAGAAAGCAATTAATAAGAAATCAATTAAAAAGGTGTGATCAATGGATAAGAAGAACCAGGTAATCAATGATCCCCATATATAAACACTCAATGTTCATTGATTAACTCCATTAACAAGATTCAATTTAAGTTAAGGGTTCATTTTTATCTTTATTATGACTATTACCGTATGACCATAGGATCAGTCAAGTATTCTTAATCGTCACTCACCCTTGACCTACGCGTGAACATAACCAAGAACCCTTTAAGCACAAGAATATAAGAACAAAAAACAACTTTGCATTGACCTATGACGAATGTAGAATTTATTTGTTCCATTAAATATTAATCGAGACTAAGGCCCTGTTTGATTTTCCCACTTGACACTGAATGGTATTTAATGTGTTTCATTCAATAATTTTATTTGATTTTTTAAGTGTTAAAACCACTTAATGAACCCCTAAAACCACTTGTTTTGAAAAGTGAAAATTTCCACTTTTCACTTAACACAAATCCAATAGAATTTAATGTAAAGTTTTACTTCCAAAACTATCCTTACTAATTTAATCTATTTCCAAAACTAACCACTTGTTCTATAATGTTTTTTTTTTTTTACATGAAATCTATAAATTATATAATTATCCAAGTTTATTCCAAATCAATTAAAGAATAAATTTCTTGGCCTTTGCCCCACTTTAACCAAAAAAAATTAAAGAATAAATTATATACATGAAGTAGATTGCTAATAAGAACATATTGATGAACTTCATTTGAACTTCATTTTGTCCATAATATACACATGAAACAGCCCATTAGTTTTATAATGTCACTAGCTAAGAGCTTTGTAATTAGTAGACTCTATACAATAATATAAATTTGAAATATTATTAATAACTAAATAACTTTATTTTAGAATTAATTTATATGTTAGAGTTTTCCATAATATATTAAAATGTAAATATATAATAAATTGTTAGAAGGGCATATATGTAAAAGTATTTATTTTCAGATATTTATAACTTAAAAAAAACAAACAACTTATCACTTATATTCAGTTTTCAGTCACTATTCAGTCTTTAGTAACATTCAGCACCGTTCAGTCTTCAAACAAAAATCAAACGGGGCCTAAGTATTGACCTATATCATAATCTTTGAATTATCAAAACCCTAAACTTGTATTAATAAAAATCAACGTAGGCAAAGAACTAAGATATATATAAGATGAATTGAACAAATCTCAACTTGAATTAATAAATAAAAATATGGAGTTCATCTCAAACAAGAGTAATTGCATAGGTTTACATTGATTCCCTAGTTATGAAATTAGTTACACATAATAAAAGTGAGAAGAGAAGAGTAAGAATAGATAAAACCCATGATGGCCTTCAATGAGCTTTCCAAATCTTCAATGGTGTGAGTCTTCTTCTCCAATCTTGTGCAACAATGGAAGAATGTGTCTTGAATTGGTGTAATTGGTGTAAAAGAAAAAGGAATTGGGGTGGTGGTTGGTGTGTGTCCCGAAATTAAGGCTTACTAAGGTTTAAATAGGTTTAGATGCTAGGCCAGGCCCTTAGCCAATAAGGAATTTGACTCTCTTGAGTCTTGAGAATCCTAGCCTTTTTTGGGATTTTATTTCTTTTCTAATCAATTAAATTGATTCTTATTCATGTAGGACAAGGATTAGGTGTCTACATACACGTCCAAAAGGTAAATTTCCTGTTCAGTTTACTTGCATCGTGAATCCCGTCACTATTCACAGAATTTTCACTAATCTGAAATTCCTATACTGAAATAGGCATAACTCCCTCTAGAAAAATTGAAATTACAATCCGTAAAGTTCGCAAGAAACTAGACATCCCGGGCTTTCAAACACACAACCCAGTTCAATTTGAGGAGGGAGATATGACCCCCGCAATCCAGTTGTTTTGCACAGGTTCGGATATCTTCTTTCGTAGTTCGGACCGCGGTTTGTGAACCTCGTCTTCGATCATGCTACACCTCTAGAAAACGCCGCGGTTGGTACCGCAGTTCAGCTCTTTCTTCTTGGACCGCAATCTATACATTGTGTTAAGTCTCTGGAATGTGTTGCGGTTGACACCGCGACATAAGCTACACCAACTTCCAATTTTTGTCTTTTTCTCCACCTTTCGACTTCTTTTATTCCAAAATAATATTCATCGCCAATTCTAAGGAATATGACCTACACATGCTTACAAAAACACATTAAAAATACCAATTTCACCCAAGAAACAAACTCATTACATAGGAAACGGGAGCCAAAATCATATATAGAATTGGACCGATCAAACACAAACATATGTTTCATTTATGATTGAAAGTGAAATTTATAAAATAATAATAATAATTCTATCATAAAAAGGCTAATATATTACAATCTGTGTGTGGCTTTCCACCACATATTTTTTCCTTAGCTTCTTGAAGAAGCTAGTACACGTGCAGGCTCCATTTCTTTTGTCTTCATGCAACATTGACTTATGGCAAATGTGTGTTGTAAAATGATTGGGTCCTTAGCTCTTTAAATATAAGCCCAATTCATGTGTAATTTTTTTTGGATCCTCATATCAATACAAAAACTGAAGCAGTACAATTCTACTCTCTTCTCATTTACCTCATGTTATTGTTATCTCGTTTTATCTCGTTATTATTCTCTCTTTCATTATCTCTGTTACTATTTCATTTGTTGTTTTATCTGCTGTTTTAATTTTATTATAACACGTTATAAGCACGATGCTGCTATTTCCAGATCCTGAAGTTCTGAATTTATTACTACTAAAACCTAAAGTTCCTAGATTTATTACAAAAACTAGAAGTTCTGAATTTATTATTACTAGAACCTGAAGCTTCCAAATTTTTATTTATTAATGCAAGAACTTGCATTTCTGAATTTACTTTCTCGCATTTTATTTTTACACAATTTACTTTCTCGCACTTTATTTACTTTTATGCAATTTTTATTTAAATAATTTGGTCACCCATCCAGAACCTGAAGTTCATGGATTTATTTATCATTGCCGAAATCTAAAATTTCTGGATTTATTCCTTTATATATCTGAAGATTTAAATTCCTCAAATTTTTATCATACCAGAAGTTCTGACTCAGACTGTGATTTTCAGATAACTAGAAGCTGTAATAATGGCAAAACTTGCAAGTTTGAAATTTGCTGCATTGGAAGTGTCTAGGGAAAATTCCTTGTCCTAGATTGTTGATGCCAGATTACTCCTAAAATCAGAAGGCCTGTATTACACTATTAAAAATAAGGCTGAGGCATATGAACAAGATAAAGCTACCACCATGGTTATTATCCATCACCATTTGCATGAGGATCTAAAAGCCCAATACCTAACTGTCACAGAATCAAAAGTTCTATGGCAAGAGTTGAAAGACCGATTTGATAACCAACCCGATGTTGCATTACCAAATGCTAGGTATCAGTGGCAACATTTACACTTTCAAGACTTTAAATCAGTCTCTGAGTATAATTCTGCTTTATTCAAAATCACTACACAGCTGAAATTGTGTGGTTAGGATGTAACAGAAAACGATATGTTGGAAAAGACATTTATAACCTTTTATGCCTCTAATATGATATTACAGTAACAATATCGAGAATGAAGATTCTCAAAATATTCAGAGCTAATCTCATGTCTCCTGGTTGCAGAGAAAAATAATGAGCTCTTAATAAAAAATCATGAATCACGCTCGATCGGCTCTATAACATTCCCAGTAGTGAATGCTAACACTATTGGAGGAAATACTCACGGTCGTGGCCGTGGTCGCGGTCGCGGTCGTGGTCGTGGTCTTGGCCGTGGTCGGGGTCGTGGAAAAACATATGGTTATTTTGGTTCGGGTGGTTATAAATGAAAACACTCCCCAGAAGTGGAATGTTTATAAGGCTAGACCAGATAAAGGGAAGAGTATCCAAAAGAGGCTTAAGAAAGATGATAGTATCTGTTTTAGGTGTGGCTATCATAATCATTGGTCACGTACATGCCGTACACCTAAACATTTAGTTAAGCTTTATCAAGCTTCGATAAAAAAAAAATAATAATAAATAAATAATAATAAAAGGAAAAGGAAAGAATCCTGAAACCAATTTCATGGAGGATTCAGATTTTATGGATATCACTCAATTTAATGTTTCTGATTTCCTAGATGATCTGAATGATAAAGTGACCACTTCAACTGGTGATGGAAATGACCATACCAATTAAGTACTGCTTGTAATATTTTTTTTGTTATCATGTGAAATGTTTATGTAAATATTCCTTATGTAATATACACTCTTGATCACTCTATCTGATATGTACCTTATTTATTTTTTTTGTTTTGTTTTGTTTTGTGAATAGATATGTCTTTAAACGATAAGTTGGGTGATATTGAAAAGCAAGGTACAGGAGATACATGTCTAGCCGATAGTGCAACGACACATACGATTCTACGGAATCAGAAATACTTTCTGAATTTAACTTTGCTCAAGGCAAATGTTAATACAATATCAGGTCCAGCAGATCTAATAGAAGGCTTCGGTAGAACCATGATATTGTTACCAAACAATACTAAAATATGTATTAATGATGCTTTATATTCAAGTAGATCTAAAAGAAATCTACTTAGTTTCAAAGATATACGGTGTAATGGATATCACATAGAAATTATAAATGATGAGAATATTGAGTATCATCTGTGCATTACTTCTCATGATTCAGGATAGAAACTCATTATGGAAAAGCAAAGTGTTTTATCATCTGGATTATATTACACTCTTATAAGAGGTGTAGAAGTTTATGCAGTTATGAACTAGAAATTCTCAGATCCAAAAATATTTATGCTTTGGCATGACCGTCTTGGTCACCTGTGATCTACAATGATATGTAGAATCATTGAAAATTCTCATGGGCATCCATTAAAAAACCAGAAGATTCTTTTCTCCCATGAAAATTTATGTACTGTATGTTCAAAAGGGAAATTAGTAATAAAATCATCCCATTCTAAAATTGGCTTTGAATCCTCGTCATTCCTACAAAGGATTCAAGGGGACATATGTAGACCTATTCATCCACCAAGTGGACCGTTCCACTATTTTATGGTCCTAGTCAATGCATCCATCAGATGGTCACACGTTTGCTTATCATCAACATGCAATGTTGCTTTTGCAAGATTACTAGCATAGATTATCAGGCTTCGGGCACACTTTCCCGATCATCCGATGAAGTCAATCCACCTCGATAATTCTGGTGAATTTACTTCCAAGACATTTGATGAATATTGCAAATCAATTGGGATTGATGTTGAGCATCCAGTTCCACATGTTCATACTCAGAATGGATTAGCAGAGTCATTTATCAAGCGTCTCTAGGTAATTGCAAGAACTTTATTATTACGAACACAATTACCAATTTTTGTTTGGGGACACGTTAGTTTACATGCTGCTGCATTAATTCGTCTTCGTCCCACAACTTATCATCAATATTCTCCTGTGCAACTTGTATTTGTCTATCAACTAGATATTTCCCATCTTCGTACTTTTGGTTGTGTAGTATATGTCCCAATTACACCTACATATAGAACTAAAATGGGACCCCAATGGTGTTTGAGAATATATGTTGGTCTAGATTCACCATCAATTATTAGATATCTTAACCCTTTAACTGGTGAACTTTTTACAGCACGATTTGCTGATTGTCATTTCGATAAGAGAAATTTCTCATTATTAGGGAAAGAAAAAACTTCTCCTGAAGAGAAGCATGAATATTTTTGGAAAGTTCCTGGTCTAACTCATCTTAACCCATACAAATCTCAATGTAAGAATGAAGTACGCAAGATAATTCATCTTCAAACAATAACAAATCAGTTACCAGATGCATTTACAAATGCTACTAAAGTAACGAAATCACACATCCCAACTGTTAATGTACCAGTACGGGTGATTGTTCCAGAGGAACGATTTAAACAAATAATAGCAAAAGAATCATCTATTGTATGCCAGACACGTGGTAGACCACTTGGTTCGAAAGATACTGTTCCCCGAAGGAAGAAAACAAAATATCAAGATCATGTTCCTGAAATGATAAATAAATCCACTTTCTCTAAATCAACTCCACAAGAGTTAGATGTCCCTAAAAGGACACAAGAGACCCCTGCAAGGGAAGGAATCTCTAAAGAGATACAAGAACATAGAAATAAGGAAATTTCTATAAATTATACATGAGGAATATGAAATTGTGAAGAAACAATCATTGATGATATATTTTCGCACACGATGGCTACTGAAATTTTAAATGATGATTATAAGCCTCATAACCTCGATGATTGTAGGCAAAGATCTGATTGGCCTAAATGGAAAGAAGCAATTCAAGCAGAATTGAATTCATTAACCAAACGTAAAGTATTTGGACCAATAGTCCAGATGCCTAAAGACTTCAATCCTGTTGGATACAAATGGATTTTTGTACAGAAACATAATGAGAAAAACGAGGTGGTGCAATATAAGGCACGACTCGTAGCACTGAGTTTCTCACAGAGACTTGGTATTGTTTTTGATGAGACGTATTCACCAGTGATGGATACAATTACGTTTCGATTTTTGATAAGTTTGGCTGTCTTAGAGAAAATTGAAATGCGTCTTATGGATGTAGTAACTGCCAACCTATATGGATCACTTGATTAAGATATTTATATGAAAATCCCCGAAGGATTTAGAATGCAAGAAGCATACAACTCAAGACCTCGCAATTTATATTCAATTTAATTATAAAGGTCCTTGTATAGATTAAAGCAATCTGGGCGCATGTGGTACAACCGCTTCAGTGAATATTTGATTAAAGAGAGATATATCAATAATCTCATATGCCCATGTGTCTTCATAAAGAAATTAGAATCTGGATTTGCTATTATAGCAATTTGCGTTAACGATATGAATTTGATTGGAACTCTTAAAGAGCTCCTAAAAACTACTGAATATTTGAAAAAGGAATTTGAAATGAAAGACCTGGGAAAGGCAAAATACTATCTCGGCCTGGAGATTGAGCATAAATCAGACGGAATTCTTATCCATCAATCAATGTATATTGAAAAGATTCAGAAAAGATTTAATATGGACAATGCTCACTCATTAAGTACTCATATGATTGTTAGAACTCTTGATCCAAAGAAAGATCCATTCCGACCAATTGAAGATAGTGAAAAGATACTTGGTCTTGAAGTACCATATCTCAATACAATTGGTGCTTTATTATATCTGGCTCAATGTACTAGACTAGATATCACATTTTCAGTAAATTTGCTTGCTAGATTCAGTTCAGCACCAACTCGAAGACATTGGAATGAGATTAAACATCTTTTTCATTATCTTCGTGGAACGAAAGATTTAGGATTATATTTTTCAAAATCTAATAATTTTTCAGGTTTACTTGGTTATGCTGATGTCGGGTGTCTATCTAATCCCCACAAAGCTCATTCGGATATGTTTTTACCTATAATGGCACAACAATCTCCAGGTGCTCCACAAAGCAAACTCTTGTTGCTACATCCTCTAATCATTCTGAGATCCTTGCACTTTATGAAGCAAGTTGAGAATGCGTGTGGCTAAGGTCAGTTATTTATCATATTCGAAATACATGTGGATTTTCATTATCTACAGAAATACCAATACCGATATTTGAAGATAATGCGACTTGTATCGCTCAAGTCAGAAGGGGGTATATCAAAGGAGACAAAACCAAAAATATTTCTCCTAAATTCTTCTATAATGCTGAACTTCAGTAGAGCCGACAAATTGATGTTAAACTAATACGGTCTACAGATAATCTTGCTGATCTGTTTACCAAAACATTGCATACATCAACCTTTGAGAAACTAGTATATGGGATTAGCATGTGTCGACTTTGCAAATTACATGATTGATATTGAAGTTTCATTCAGGGGGAGCGTTCAATCAGGGGGAGTAAAATTTTGAATGGATATATGTGTACTATACTCTTTTTCCTTCTACCGGATTTTGTCCCATTGGGTTTTACCGGAAAGGTTTTAATGAGGCAGTTCTGAACACATCCACACCACTTGATCTAGAAGATCATTGTATATATTTTGCTAAGGCTTTTGTCCCACTGAATTTTTCCTAGCAAATTAAAATATAAATGGTGGAAATTCAAGGGAGAGTATTACAACATGTGTGTGGCTTTCCACCACATATTTTATCCTTGGCTTCTTGAAGAAGTTAGTACACATGCAGGCTCCATTTTCTTTGTCTTCATGCAACATTGACTTGTGGCAAATGTGTGTTGTAAAATGAATGGGTCCTTAGCTCTTTAAATATAAGCCTAATTCGTGTGAAATTTTTTTGGATCCTCATATCAATACAAAAACTGAAGCAGTACAATTTTACACCCTTCTCATTTACCTCATGTTATTTTTATCTTGTTTTATCTCATTATTATTCTCTCTTTCATTATCTCTGTTACTATTTCATTTGTTGTTTTATCTACTATTTTAATTTTATTATAACATAATATATTTTTGAGCAAAATTCAAAAGTAGCCCAAAAATTATGGGCCTTTGAAAAACTGTCACATCTCAATAAGTTTTCTTTTTTTATCCAAGAGAAATAATTTTTGGACAAGTATGTCCTTACTGTAATTCCAATGTGGCACTTAATTATGGCTATTTTTGAAATTTGAAAAATAAATACATAAAACTGAAATGAAATTAAAAACCTTTTTGGTGTTTAAACTTCGAAAAGGACGTGTGAGAAAGAGGTTTTCAGGAAATTGTATTGTTGAGTGAGAAAGTGGTTTTCAGAAAGTGAAGATTTGATCATCGCCGTCGAACTGTTCATCAACAACATCGCCGAAGAACTGGTCATTAACAAACTGTAGATATGAACTTTGGATTAAAGATTGTTGAATCTTGGGTTTTATTTAATTTATTTGTTGTGAACAATGTTGTGTTTTTTATGATTGATTTCTTATTTTGACCTTCAAATTACCCAAAATGGTTACACGCTAAAATGAGTTTATGATTGAGTATGTAAACCCTAGTACAAGTCATCATGTAACGAAGATTATTATTCAGCATTTAAGGATTCTAGGTTTCATTGTGGAACTTGTACATTACCCGGAATGGTTATACGCTACTTTACAATTGAGCGTGTAAACCCTTGTACATGTCATCGTGTAACGAAGTTTGTTATATAGCGTGTAAGGATTCTAGATTTGATTTATGTGAACTTTGTATTACCCAGAATGGTTACACGCTACTTTACAATTGAGCGTGTTAACCCTTGTATATGTCATCATGTAATGAATTTTGTTATACAGCGTGTAAGGATTCTGGATTTCATTTATGTGAACTTTGTATTACCTAGAATGGTTACACGATAAAATGTCTTTAGAATTTAGCGTGTAAACCCTTTTATATGTCATTGTGTAACTATGTTGTTTATATAGTATGTAAGGATTCTGGGTTTGATTGTTGAGTTGTAAATTATCCAGAATGGTTACACGCTAAAATGACATTGCAATCGAGCGTGTAAAACCTTATATAAGTCATCTTGTAAAGAATTTTATACTACAGCATGTAAAGATTATTGGTTTCATTTTTGTGAACTTTGTATGTGTGTCATCGTGTAACGAAGTTTGTTATAGTTTCTAATAATCCTGGAAATATTTTTAGTTTGTAACCAGGTAATGAGAACATACAAGAGACTGAGAACGAACCAAACAATGGCACAGAATCAAGATCGTGAAGAGAACCAAAATGTAACAGAGAATGTGAATGTACTAGAAGTTGAGAACCAACCAGAGAATGTGAACGTAGCAGAGAATGTAGCAGAGGCTGACAACCTAGCAGTGGTGAGCTACGTAACACAGAACGACGAGCATATACAACAGACTGAAAATGTAGTACAGAATGAACATACATCAGAGAGCGAAGACCTAGATCAGTATTTGGTATACCCGAGGAATACATGGGCATATGACATAACCATAACAGTGCATTGCAAACTAAATTTATCGATGGCATCAAAAGGGTGTTGGAGGTGCAAGGTAAGTTGGCAGGTTTTCTTAACCGCCAAAATTGGCAAAGGACCAAAGAAGAATTTTCCACCCAGATGCAAAGGAGAAATAATTTTTCGGGGTACCAATTCGGCTGCTTCAAAAGAGAGATCTAGATCAATCCGGATACACACCTCCTCCAGAAGAACCAAGACTAGCAGTTTCCTAACTACACATATGCCTGACAGTATCCCGATGTGGAGCTCCACCCAAGTATCCCGATACAGAGCTCCACCAAGTATCCCAATGTAGAGTTCTTCGTGCAGTATCCCTCTATTGCGTCATCCAGGTACCGCGCTGTTGCCTCAGTTGGCATCCCGATTCCCTAACGACCGAGTAACTTGTAGAAATTACAAAACTAGTAAGGGGCGGGGTACTCGAAAACTCAGACACCTTCCAGAACCAGCTCTCCATGTAGTCAGGATACCAGATGTAGAATTTAAAAAGGCAAGATTAAAGCTCCAAGGAAGAATACTGAAACGTCGTTGTTTAGTCAAACAGAGGAGGTAGATTTCTTCCCACCATTTAATAGTTCCATTCGAATAAGGAGTCAACTCTATCATAATCCTCCTAGGAAAGAATCGCTTGATTCTAGGGATCAAATCCCGTGACAATCTCGTTGATCGCAAAGGAAAGTCCCATAATTGCTGAAACCCTAGACCAAAATTATAGGAGTGCATGGCACACAACGGGCCCAATATATACGACGTTATAATCTATAGGAAAGGGATCCAAGATCAGTTCGAAAAAAAACCCTAAAACCCTTCAGCCTATTCTACTTATTGACATGCACAAGAGTGCCACCGCCATCTCCTCCATCAACTGAAATTCCCGACCATCACCATAGATAGAAGAAATATCTAGTGTATCAGTGTTATAAACAATATCATCAATAAAAAATCTGGATTATTCAGTTTATTCCTTGTGTTAAAATCTTGTTTGCATTAATAATAGCATTACAGGTATCGAATCACTTGATACTCCTCCGACCGGGATCCACCTCGATCTCGGTCCTTAAAGTTGTTATTTGGAAATTTCACCCAGTGATTATTTTCTGGTAACAGGTGTCAAAAAAGGATGTTTCGGGCATTACTTGGATCTACCAGGACACATGCAAGCTTTATTTCAAGTGCCGTACATACATAACCTATTGCTCCACCAAATTTGGTTCCCAGGTGATATGCTGAACAGGTTCATGAGTAGGAGTTTTAAGAGAGAGGGTGATGCTTTGAAGATGGCTCTTATGTTGTTTGCAAACAACATTCTATGCAGCCAGGATTACAAGACACAAGTTACGTACTGGCTAATGACGTTGGTTGAGGGCATAGAAGCATTTAATTTGTTCCCATGGGATCATTACGTATTCAAGATAACATTGCACTACATCCGAAGAGGTTTTAAGGTACCAGAGCTGTTGGGTCCTACAAGAAGATACAACCTATACAGTTTTGTTTAGGGAGTTCAGGTATCGTGCAAAGTTGACAATATGTTGAACTATTCTTATAATTTTTAGGTTATCATCTTATTCATCTAATAAACTGGGTTTTTTTTCTTGGTAGTTCTAGGCAATGGAGGTCATCCCTTCGATGTGGAAGAAAATGGGCAATGGGTTCACTACTCACAGATGCCCCCATTTTAAAAAATGGGAATTTATTAAACGGGGATCAAATATGTCTACAACATGGTTGGAGAAAGGGGCTAACGGAACAGTAAATGTACAATTGGTAGTGTTAACCGAAAATTCGCTCTGGATGAGGAATTTCAATTAACACCCTCGGACTGATGCCGGTAGGCTACAGCAGGGTAGTTACCTTTAGGTACCATGGTTTTGTAATAAATAAGTCTGGAGTGAGGTGCAGTAGGTAGGAGGAAAATCGCCCCGCCCGTCAGGACTTCAAGCATTGGAGAAGATATGGCGCTTGGGGTTCCCATGTTGGAGTAAGGGCTTTGATCCCTCCTTATGAACCCCGTATCTCGTACTCGGTACTCGGTACCCCGTATCCCGTATTCTCTTCTAGATCTCCTTTGTGATTCCCCGACCTGGATAGCAAGTAAGCAGGGATGGGATAGGAGTTCTTTAGTGATATAGATGTGGTCATGAAGGATAAAACCACCTTGATTCTTCTAGCTGATTTGAAGGTTCTTTCCCCTTCTTGGTTTGTGATATGTCGCGCAGATGGGTGGAAAGAGCTAAGACAGTGTAACTCGCATACATGTATAATAAAATAGATAAAAGGGGGAGAATGACAAGTCTCTTGATATAAGTGGACTGGCTTAGGGGGAAAAACATCACGCATGATCATATGCTGAAAAACCCCTAGGTAGTATCCGATGGAGAAAGATCCTTTATATATTTATCAATAAGGCGTGCTCCGGGGAGCTTACACGAGTAAGAGAATAATACAACATAAGTGCTCCATAGAGCTTACAATAATAGGTGGGCGTAGGCCCTTTTCTATAATCAGTAGAAAGAAAAAAGAAAAGGAAGCCTTGTTGGGGAAGAAACCGCATGTCTTTCTAGGAAAAAGAAGGCCTCATTTCTGTCGAATGTCATGTCATATATATATAGGTCTTATTTCTTGTTGTTCACTCCTCTAAATTCAATCCAATGACCTAGCAATTTACGGGGCATTCCACGGTGATAGGTGAGAAGATCGTGAGATTGATTCCCCATAATCAAGTGATTCCTTTTACAATTAAAAGAGTTGACTCCACTTTTATATAGGACTCTTGAATGGCGGGAACAAGACAATTTCCTTATTTCCTTAAACGTTGTCGAATTCAGTCTGTTATTATAACTTGATCTTGGTGTGGTCTAGCTCTTCCTTAGCAATCTAACAGATGGTGCATTACGACCTCCCTTGTTGATGCCTTCTTTGCTAGGTGGTCGAGAGGAGTTTGGAGGACGGTACGGGGTATCGCGAGGTACTACAGAGTACAACGGGGTACTGGGGTACAGCGGGGTACTACGGGGTACCATGGGGTACAGTGGGGTACTGCGGGGTATCGAGGTCCCACGGGGTACTGCAGGGTACCGTGGGGTACAGTGGGGTACTGAGGTCCCAAGGGATACTGTGGGGTACGGCAGGGTACCGCGGGGTACTGCGGGGTACCGCGGGGTATAACGGCGTATTACGGGGTACCAGGGTCCCACGGGGTACCGCGGTGTATCAGGGTACTGCGGGGTATCGGGGTACCGGGATAGTGCGGTAGCGGGGTCCTCGAGACCTTGACTTCCATATTTCTTGGTACCTAGGGATCTAGGCGACTTTGATCTAGACCTCGATAAATAGATAGGTATGTTGATCTTGGTTCCTTTCCGGGGTAACTAGATGCTCCTTGCGGCATCCTTCTACTTGGCAAGGTTGGAAAATTCTTCTTTGGACCCCTACCAAAAAAGGCGGTTAACAAGTATATATTTTTTTAATTTGTTTGCTATTTTGTTAATAATTGAAAGGGTAGTATTTTACAGCTCAATGGATTAGCTGAGATCTGGCCTACTCGAAATGAGGAAAAAGAGGACTACTGGAGGGGCATTGACGATGACATATTCGAAGGACCTCAGTTTGTACCGTTGAAGGATTTCGTCGGCAAAGAGGATAGAGCGGAGCTATCATTGAAACAACTCCATAAGAATAAACGAAAGTGGTTCCATGGTCCTGATGAACCAATTAAAAGACGACGGAACTTGTTTGATGCATTATCACGTATGCACACCACTTGGTGTGTCTGTGACAGACCTGATCTGTCACCCCTTCCTCTTGATGAGACACACTCGCATCTTCATCATCCATCCTCAGGAGGGACACATACATGATTGCCGTTGTCTAGCGATAACCACGGGACTTCATCTCCTACTCGTCAGTGTCAGCGTCAACCTCAACCTCCACCTTCACCTCCACCAGTTGATCATAAACAGCATTCAAAGAGATCAGAAGTGATTATTTTCATTATGTTATTCTGTTTAAATAATGATCATTTTCATGAAAATTAATATTGTTTAGGGATCAACCTCTACTGCAATTATGAATCAATTACTTGAACAAATGCACATCATCGTATATGAGGAGGTCCAAAGCGCGATACGATCCGAGTTTGAAACTCTTCGGACCGAATTGTTTGCATTTTTAGGTATTCCTGTATGTATACCTGCACTATATCATTTTGTAGTAGTTTAAATTTGGTTATATTATCACCTCATTTTGAATAAACATTTTCCTTTTGATAGAGACGTTCCCACGAAGAAGATTGTGTAGAACACGTCTCAGACCCATATTCACCTTCAGATCCTTTCGAGACAGTCACTCGAGGTTTAGATGCAGCCCACACCAAGACAGCCCTCACAGACCACACCCACACCGAGACACTCCTCGTATCCCTCACCTACACCGAGACACCCCTCGCATCCCCCGCCCACACTGAGACACCCCCTACAGCCCCCGTCCACACCGAGACAGATGACATACATACCCCTCTACCACCCTTACATAACATACATACCCTTCAACCACCATCTAAAACAACTCAACCCGAACCCGATGGCTCTGAATCGGGACTACCCGATAAATCTACTTCCAATCGAGGGAGTCCCAAAGTTGATCTTTTACCACATGACCCGACAAAAATTGCTAGGGAGCGACAGGCGTCAAAGTGGTTAAGAAGTTCATACACTAATCCCTCTAGAGCAACAAAGGTGGTGGAAGTAAACAGGAAATATACTGCCTTTATGAATGATCCGAACCTGTTGCTGTAAGTGTTTTTACAAGTTCTTTATGTAGCATATCATTTTACATTTTGTACAATGCCATTAATCGTACTCACATGTTTTTTAATGCAGTCGTAACATCGGCACCAATGCAGCAATTTCACAATTATTTTTCAGAGAGTTAGAAGAACCCACGGAATGGTTGGGCATTGAGCATGTGGATGCCTACATAAACCTGCTTTGTAAGCAGAAAAATGGCCTAATGGAGAAAAAAAATTCCACGCAAAGTAGCTGTACTTGATTGCGCTTTCTTCGTAAGTAGACTTCATTGCATGATTCATTTCACTTTATAAAGTTTTCTACTATATTTGAAGCCCTCACTGACCCGTTTGTTACTTTGTTGTAGAATGACCTTACATTTATTTGGCGTAAATTTCAGCCACATTTCCACGCACTAATGCTGAAAACATTCTACCCGAAAAACTTTCATGTCCTATTAGATTTAATAGTATAGGCTATCGGTGAGAAACCAGCATGGGCTAATGTTGATGATGTATGATAGTTGACTTACTCAATTGAATACATACTCACTTCAATACACTGAAACAACTTTATTTGTAACAGGTTATAGTCCATTGCAACGTGGGAGGAAGCCATTGGGTATTTTGTGTAGTTCATCTCCACGAATGGGTAATTACAATTTATGACTCAAATGCACACCTACAAAAGGACAACTCACAGTATAGACAACAGCAGGTATTGCCTCTACGTCGGTTGTTCCCACTCATTTGCAAAGCGTTTGGTTACTACAACTTTAGTAAACGCAAGAACCGAGGTCCGAATTGTATGAAGGCTGTGAGATTGGGCCCCCATCAATTCCTATGTCAGGAGGACAGTAGCAGTTGTGGTGCTTTCATGTTAAAGGGAATAGAGTACGTAATGATGGGGAAAGAACTCAACTTCAATTTTGTCCAGTAGGACATCCCGGGCAGGGATATCTTTGCCAACTCTATGGAAATTAAGCAGCATGTAAAATATTTTTTGATGGATAATTACAATTTTGATGTTTTTTTGGATATATTTTGAAATGTGTTTGGATATTGTGTGTTTGAATGAATGATCATTACACACTAAATGGTCGAAGATTACACGATTAAAAGTAAGCAGCCTTACACGATAAATTAAAAATATCGTGTAAGGCTGCTTTATTTGCATCATGTAATCTTTGACATTGTTTGTTTTGAATCAACTGTGTGAATGATTACACGATGCAAAGTAAGCATCCTTACACGATTAATTTAATTTATCGTGTAGGGATGCTTACTTTTCATTGTGTAATCATTCACACTGTTGAAATGTTTACCAACAGTGTCAAAGATTACACGATACAAACAAAGCAGCTTTACATGATATCTTTAATATATTGTGTAAGGATTCTTACTTTTCATCGTGTAATCATTCATGCTGTTGACCCAAAATCAACGGTGTTAATGATTACACGATGAAAAGTAATCATCCTTACACTATATATTAAAGATATCGTGTAAGGCTGCTTTGTTTGCTTCGTGTAATCTTTGACACTATTGGTTTTGAAAACCGTGTGAATAATTACACGATGCAAAGTAAGCATCCTTACACGATTAATTTAATTTATCATGTAGGGATGCTTACTTTTCATCGTGTAATCATTCACACTGTTGAAATGTTTACCAACAGTGTCAAAGATTACACTATGCAAACAAAGCAGCCTTACACGATATCTTTAACAACAGTGTGAATGATTACACGATGAAAAGTAATCAACCTTACACGATATATTAAAGATATCATGTAAGGCTACTTTGTTTGCATCGTGTAATCTTTGACAATGTTGGTTTTGAATCAACCGTGTGAATGATTACACAATACAAAGTAAGCATCCTTACACGATTAATTTAATTTATCGTGTAGGGATGATTACTTTTCATCATGTAATCATTCACACTGTTGAAATGTTTACCAACAGTGTCAAAGATTACACGATGCAAACAAAGCAGCCTTACACGATATCTTTAATATATCGTGTAAGGTTAATTACTTTTCATCGTATAATCATTCACACTGTTGATCCAAAATCAATGGTGTCAATGATTACACTTTGAAAAGTAATCAACCTTACACGATATATTAAATATATCGTGTAAGGCTTCTTTGTTTGCATTGTGTAATCTTTCACATTGTTGGTTTTGGATCAATAGTATAAATGATTACACGATGAAAAGTAAGTATCCTTACACGATGAAAAGTAAGCATCCTTAATTTTCATCGTGTAACCTTTGACAATGTTGCATTTTGAATGAATGAACATGCAACAGGTTATGATTACACGTTGGGTCGTGCCACTATTGCAAGATATTGCCAGTCTGGATGTAGATTGTACAGAGATACGCATGTGAAACTTTTTTCATTTTTGATAAGTGTTTCACTGTTTGATTGAGGGGACAAAAGGGAGCAAGTCTGGATCAAGTGAAAATATATTGTTTTTTAAGTGAGGGTGGGACCATCCAAGAGATCCTTATATACACTGGGTTGTGTTGCTTCTTGTAGGCAAAGTAGTTGTTCTCAGAATGAAAAAGTTCTTCCTCCGATTTTTTTTCTTTTAATCTATTTTCTTGTACTTGTTGTAGGAAAAGTAGTTGTTAGTTTCATATGGATATTTGAACATGCAACTGGTCTATGATTACACGTTGAAAAGTAATCATGGTTACACTTTACACATAATGTATCATGTAAGGATGGTTACTTTTCATTGTGTAATTGCATTATTAATGATTGAACATGCAACTGGTCAATGATTACACACACTGAAAAGTAAGCATGGTTGCACGCTACACTTAATGTATCGCGTAAAGATGATTACTTTCCATCATGTAATCTTTAACATAGTTTCATTTGGATATTTGAACATGCAACTGGTCAATGATTACACGCTGAAAAGTAAGCATGGTTACACGCTACACTTAATGTGTCGTGTAAGGATGATTACTTTCCATCGTGTAATCTTTGACATAGTTTTATCTGTATATTTGAACATGCAATTGGTCAATGATTACACGCTGAAAAGTATATAGCATTACAGATGACCCATTGAAATAATCAAAGGACAGTTAGAAATAAAACAAAGGACTTTCAAACTTTCTAGATACATTGACACATGACTTTAATCTCCCAAGATTCATAAATAAAATTCAACTTTCCATGGTGAATGAATCTTGGAATATGCAAAATTGATTTACCTTTCCAACAAGTCAAAAGCTGTTTCATTGATGGGACAAGAGGGCACGTGAAAATATATTGTTTTTTAAGTGAGGGTAGGACCGTCCAAGAGATCCTTATATACACTGGGTTGTGGTGCTTGTTGTAGGCAAAGTAGTTGTTCTCATAAATGAAAAAGTTCTTGTACTTGTTAATTCTCTTTGAAAATCAAATTTCCAGACTTCAAATTCGACCAAGCATTCTCATGCTCCATCCGACAGCATCTTGGTTATGATTTTTGTTTTAGCTTGAATAAAAGTTTTTATTTTCTGTGTTGTTTTCTGATGGTGTTAACAATTTCCTTTTTTCTTTTTTCTTTTTTTTTGGGGGGGGGGGGGGGGGTGTGGAATAGGAGAGAAATCTCTAGCCAACTAATGAAGAACTCATCGGCACTAGTCGACTTGACCCTGATTGTTCTGTCCAATTAAACAAAAATGTGTAGAGGAGGTGGTGGCGGTGACGGCGTCGTCTTGATAATCGGAGAGATGAGCCTTCTCCATGGAAGCACTAAGAAGATTATTACATGCCTAGTAATATAATATGTACTAGGTTAGCTAGCTGAGCTTCCAAACAGTGTCACTACTGATGAATCAGAGTGAGACGCAACTGAGACTCCATATACTGATGAATCACTATCAGAATAAGACTCGAGAGCACAGACAGCCTTCAAACAGGCATGTAATAATCTTCTCCAAGTGAAAGAATGACGTCTAATTCATACTTCCATTTTTTATCAAGTCGCTGCCGTTCATCATCTTCCCAAACTTGCCATCATCTTAATTATATGCCTTGTAGTTACTAGGTTTATATACGGAAATGTATAGATTTTAACTTACTTTTATGTCATGGAAGCATTGAGAAGATTATTTTATGTCCCTGTTGGTATGTATATTATATGTTTTTGGATTTAAACATTCCACTGACCACCATTGATGTTGCTTGCTATGTTGGAAGTTCCTTCCATAAAATATGATTTTATATGTAAAAATATATATATATATATATATATATTAACAGAAAGAATGAAATGTAAAAATACACTAATCAAACCTACTTTCATATAAAGAATGAAATGTGAATCACTGTATCATCCATGCAACACTGTCAAAGATAACACAATGAAAACAAAGTAGCTTTTTCATAGTGTAATTGCATTATGGAAATTTGAACATGCAACTGGTCAATGATTGTACGCTGAAAAGTAAGCATTGTTACATGCTACACATAATATATCGTGTAAGGATGATTACTTTCCATTGTGTAATTTTTGACATAGTTTCATCTGGATATTTGAACATGCAACTGGTCAGTGATTACATGCTGAAAAGTAAGCATAGTTACACATTGAAAAGTAAGCATATCGTGTAATTGCTTTATTAATGATTGAACATGCAACTAGTTAATGATTACACGCTGAAAAGTAAGCATGGTTACATACTACACTTAATGTATCGTGTAAGGATGATTACTTTTTATCGTGTAATTGCATTATTAATGGTTGAACATGCTACTGGTTAATGATTACATGCTGAAAAGTAAGCATGGTTACACACTACACTTAATGTATCATGTAAGGATGATTACTTTTCATCATGTAATTGCATTATATACTGATTGAACATGCAATTGGTCAATGATTACACGCTGTAAAGTAAGCATGGTTACATGCTACACTTAATGTGTCGTGCAAGGATGATTACTTTCCATTGTGTGATCTTTGACATAGTTTCCATCTGGATATTTGAACATGCAACTGGTCAATGATTACACGCTAAAAAGTATATAGCATTACAGATGACTCATTGAAATAATCAAAGGACACTTAGAAATAAAACAAAGAACTTTAAAACTTTCTAGATACATTGACACGGGACTTTAATCTCCCAAGATTCATAAATAAAATTCAACTTTCCATGAACCTTGGAATATGCAAAGCTGATTTATCTTTCCAACAAGTAAAAGGCTATTTCATTGATAGGACAAGAGGGTGCGTGAAAATATATTGTTTTTTAAGTGAGGGTGGGACTGTCCAAGAGATCCTTATATATACTGGGTTGTGCTGCTGTTGTAGGCAAAGTAGTTGTTCTCAAAAATGAAAAAGTTCTTCCTCTGAGTTTGTTTTTGCTTTTAATCTATTTTCTTGTACTTGTTACTTCTCTTTGAAAATCAAATTTCCAGAATGTTAAATTCGACTAAGCATTCT